>CABHPQ010138309.1:0-32007 GCA_902168405.1 Peromyscus aztecus
GGTATTAGGAAGGTTTAGAAACACTAGCTTAATGGATACACAATGAAGTTTGGGGATTAAAACAGAGAAAACACCTTTAACATCTTAGTAAGATGTTGTCTTAGTTTATTTTACCTGTAAATATTATTCTCATTGAATCATGGAGATCAGAGATTAGATTCTTTCTTTTCTTGTAGACAGAAGTCTACATTTATTCATTAATAATTAAAACCAGTTTTTCCAAATGCTTACCTCTGTACACTAGATGTAGGAATGATCACTGGGATGTGGTAAATACAAGTGAATAAAGAGGCAGTCTCCCAAAAAGTCCCTTTTTATTAGGTAACATCTTAAAAGCCTTGAAGTGGTTAATTGATTGATCAGCAGTTTCAAATAGCAATGTTTGAGGTGATAAATATTCTATGACCCAACTACAGAAAAAAACAGAAAGTAATTTAAAAACTAATTAACATATGCTTCAGGATCTGATGAACTTCTGTCTCCTTTGCATTCTGGTTCTGCATCTGTTTCTTGTCTTTGTCTAGGTCCCCACATACTTTCCTCTTCTACTTCCTTTTTTAAAAAATGAATAAAACACAAACATTCAGATAATTTTTCCCATTAGCACAAAGATCCAAGATAGAGGAATCAAGTCTGATGTTGGCTGCCCCCAGGCAGGCAAACACATAAGCCTTTCCATGAAGAGAAGACCCCATTTCAGCAAGGAACACATAAATATTTTGCATGAAGACAGAATAAAAAGGAGCTGGGGCTTGAGGGACCTCCTCAAACAAGGAATGAATCCATTAGAGAGAGTTTTCCATATACATCTACTCTGCAGAGAACTGAGGGTAATTTCCCACATTCCCCATCTGGGCAAAAGTTTGGTTTCTCTTTTTCTTTTTTCCTGTATGTTTTACCAAAAGACAGATTATACACTGTCTTTAGCATTAAACTTAAACACTAAAGACTGCCATTTTGATTGTTGTATAGGAAACACTTTTCATGACTAAAATGATGTTGGACTATATTGGAACTTCATCATTTCAAGGGGTCTAAGAACATTTTCTCTGCTTAAAGGTGATCAGAAATTCTTGTGGCATATTTGAGTCTTCATTGTAGGATAGCAGATTAGTTTGGTTTGCTCTTTAGAGCAGATAAGCCCTCTTATCCATGATCTCAGGAATCTTAAAAGCCAAACTACAAAGGGTTCATCCATTACTTTATTAATAAAAACTTGTAAGTTTTACTTACAAAACTTGCATTTATTTACAAAAGTTCATAATTGTAAATCCTTTCCCTGATACCTTGAGATGTCTTAGAGTTTAGATATTAAACATCACCTAAAGTACCATGTGTTCAATGCTTGCTCTAAAGGCATTTAATAGAAGCTGATGTAGACACAGCAGGTGGAACTAATACAAGCTAATGTAGACTTAGAAGATGGAAGGAATGGGAGGTCCTTAGATCCCTGGTTATGACATGGATCCTTGGGTTAAAGGACCACAACTTCTTCCTTAAAAAAAAATATTTTTTTAAAAATCTGCATTTTTGTTTTATTCATTTTTAAAGGAAGAGGAGGAACATATGTGGGGATTTAGACAGAGATAGAAAATGGATGTACGAATCACTTCTGACTTCTATATCTCCTTGGATTTTCTACATCATGATCCTTGTTGTAGTCATTTATTTTGTTTACCAAAGCCCCAAAGTGGTGGTTCTGCCTGAATATACTAAAACCTCTAAGGCTATGAATCAAAAATATTTTTCTTTATAAATTATCTCAAGTATTTCATTACAGTGACAAAAGTCTGGCTAATACAATGGGTAAATGTTTTTAAATGACTCTTGTTGGTTTTACAACCCAAGTCAGTTTTTTTTTTTTACTTTCAAACATTGAGAAGCTGTAGTATTGAAGTAGATGCTATAAGAAGTGTCCTTTCTTCCATTGTGGAGGGAGGAGGCTGACTTCAGTGGATATGTCATGATAAGGTTGTGACAGTCTTTCTTTTTCTGAAAGGAGAAGGAGATTGGTTTCTTTTTTGCAAAAGGTCAATTTGTGAAAACCAGTGTCCTATGTCTCTTTCCATTCCACATCTAGAAAAACCTTCCACCATCTCCTGGTGGAGGGGAGCTCAGGGTGAGCTCTAGCTTACTCTTCTATTGCAAGACCCTTCAATCAGACTGTCTTTCCTGCTGCACTTTTCTCAGCAAGATTTTCATTTTGACAGTACCTTATTTTCCAACTTTGCACAAGAAATTCTGGTACTTTAACTTCTTGTCAAAACTTGATCTTTCACACTTTTTCTTATCATGGTGGATGTGAAATTAAATTTCTTTATAGTTGTAATTATCATCTCCCTGGTAGATTGACGAGTACATCTATCCATTTTGTTATTGATCTGTGAGTCTTTGTGCTTTCATCTTCTGTGACGGATTTATTAAGTTTCTTTTCATTTATATTTTTGTACTGCTAATTTTGTGAAATTTCTCCATTCAATAAATCACCCTTTGTTGGCAAAAAAAAAAACTGGATAAAGAAAATGTGGCACATATACACAATGGAGTATTACTCAGCAGAAAAAAACAATGACATCATGAAATTTGCAAGCAAATGGATGGAACTAGAAAATATCATCCTGAGTGAAGTAACCCAGACTCAGAAAAAGAAACATGGTATGTAGTCACTCACAGTGGATACTAGATATAAAACAAATGATAACCAGACTACAACCCACAACTCCAGAGAAGCTAGTCAACAAGAAGGACCCTAAGAGGGATGCATGGATCACCCTGGGAAGTGGAAATAGATGAGATCTCCTGAATAATGTGGGCATGAGTGGGGTCAATAGAGGGTAGAGTATGGTGGACCAGAACATAAGGAAACAGGATGGTTGGCCTGGAACAAAGATGGGGTGGAAGAGCAATGAAAGAGATATCTTGATGGAGAGAGACATCATGGGAATAGGAAAAAAAACTGGTGCTAGGGAAGTTTCCAGGAATCCACAACTATGACCCCTCATGGGAATAGGAAAAAAACTGGTGCTAGGCAAGTTTCCAGGAATCCACAACTATGACCCCAGTTTACTCTACTAACAATAGTGGAGAGAGTGCCTGAACTGGCCTACTCCTGGGAACAGATTGGTGAATACCCTAACTGTCATCATAGAGCCCTCATCCAGTAACTGATGGAAGCAGATGCAGAGATCCATAGCCAAGCACCAGGCTGTGCTCCAGGAGTCCTGTTGAAAGGAGGGAAGAGGGATTCTATGAGCAAGGGGCATTAAGGTCATGATGGGGAAATCTACAGAGACAACCAAACCAAGCTAATGGGAACTCATAAACTTTAGACCAATAGCTGTAGAGCCTGCATGATACTGGACTAGGCCCTCTATATGTGGTAGACAGTTGTGCAGCTTGGTCTGCTTAAGAGGCCCCTGGCAATGGAATCATAATCTATTCCTGGTGCATGAGCTGGCTTTTATGGAGTCCATTGCTTATGATGGGACACCTTACACAGCCTTGATGCAAAGAGGAGGGGCTTGGACTTGCCTCAATTGAATGTACCTGGCTTTGCTGACTCCCCATGGGAGATCTTAACTTTTCAGAGGAAGGGATGGAGGTGGGTGAGGTGGGAGGAAGTCTTGGGAGAAGCCAGAGGGAGGATGAGAGGTGAATCTGTGGTGGGTATGTAAAATGTATAAAAAGTTTCTTAGTAAATAAAAAAATATACTACAGATCTATAGTAAGAAGAGCATCATAATATTGACAAAAATCAGACACATTGACCAACTGAAAAGAATTGTAGATCTGGATATAACCCCACCCATTAAAAAACTCCTAATTTTTAACCAAAAAATCTAAAAGTACACACTGGAAAAAAGACAGCACCTGCAGAAAATGGTGTGAGTCAAACTGGTAACTGCATGAAGAAGAATGCAAAAAATACATATTTGTCACCCTTCACAAAACTCAACTGCAAACAATTCAAGGACTTCAAAATAACACCAACAAGCCTGAACTGAATAAGAAGGAAAGTTAGAAATAGTCTTAAGCTCACTGACATACGGAAATGACTTTCTAAACATGACTGATAGTGCAAGCATAAAGATTAATAATAAATAGTACTGTATGAATCTAAAAATCTTCCGTGCAGCAAAATATACCATCACTTTAGCCAAGGGGCAGTCTACAGAATGTGAAAATCCTTTATAGAGTTAGGATCTGTAACACGTGAAGAACATAAGAAACTAAACTTCTAGAAAACAATTCCAGTTTAAAATTTTGGTATATATGTAAACAGAGATTTCTCCACAGCTGAAAAAAATGACTGAGAAAGACTTTAATGTGTTCAACATCCTTAGCCAATAAAGGAAATAAAAATTAAAGGTACTTTGAGATTTCATCTGAATACACTCAGAATGGCCAAGAGTAAATACAAATGATAGCACATGCTGGTGATGATGTGAGTAAAGGGAAATGCTTATCCATTGCTAATGAGTACCAAACTTGTATAGCCACTATGAGTGTGCATGATCCTTAGGAAGCAGGAAGTAGATATATCAAAATATTCAGCTGTACAACTCTTGGGCATATACCCAAAAGTCTCCAAACCTCACTACAGAGATAATTGCCTGTACATGCTCTCTACTGATCTATTCATAATAACTGAGTATTGGGCAACATGAAGGTACCTATCATGTAATATTTATATAATATAACAATTATGGAATATTTTTACAACAGAATATTGTTTATCTGTTGGTAAAGATAAAAGAATTAAGTATGCAGGGAAATGGATGGAACTTGAAACAATTATCCTGAGGATAGTAACCCAGACACAAAAACTGTATTCTCTCTCTTATGTATAGATATTGGCTTTTATGCATTTGATGTCTGTATATCATACAGAATATTCAGAGGTTTGGTAGATGGTAAGGGACCAGAGAGAGTGAGAGGATTTTCCAAGGGAGAAGAAAAAAGTTAGTCTTTTTCATATTTTTTTCATTCCAAACACAGTTCCCCCTCCCTCCACTCCTCCTAAGTCTCATCTACCTCTCCTCTCACCAAGACCACTCCCTCTCCATTTCCTCTTCAGAAAGGAGCAGCTCTCCAAGAGAAAATATCCAGACAGGACAAAACAAGATACAATAAGACAAGGTGAAAGCCTTATAAAGGGGTTATTCATATAAAAGGATTAAAAGCTTAGGAAGATTGGAGGGAAGAGTAGAGGAAGAAGTGTAGCGAAGGATAAGTAAAATCCCTTTGAAAGCCATATAAAAATGTACTACCATAGAGTCTTCCTAAAATATAAAGATATATAACTACTAACCTGTATTTATTTATTATACTAAATATATTTCAAGGACTAGAGCTTTACACTAAATTTTCAAATAAGTGCATAGGCACAATACCTTATACAAGGATAGGAAAATATATACAATATAACAAAATTAAACTTAAATTTGTATCAATATACAAAAATACCTTTAAAAAGTACAAGCATGTATACAGTATAACAAAAATAACCTTAAGTTTGTATCAACACACAAAAATCCATACCAATGTAAAATTATGAGACTAGCAGGTGCTTTTATATTATTAAGAAATTTTCTGTTCATTTTACATACCAACCACAGATACCCCTCTCCTTCTTCCTCCCACCCACCCCCCCCCCTCCCCCCACAACCCATCCCAAATTCTCACCTCCTCCAAGGCAAGGACTCCAATGGGGAGTCAGCAGAGCATGGTACATTCAGTTGAGGCAGGTCCAAGCCCCACCCCCTGAACCAAGGCTGTATAAGGTGTCCCACCTTAGGTACTGGGCTCCAAAAAGCCTGCTCTTGCACTAGGGATAGATCATGATCCCACTGCCAGGGGCCCCTTAAACAGATCAAGCAAAACAACTGTCTTGTCTATGCATATATATAACTACTGGTCCACAGTTCATGGGTTCCCACTAATTTGGTTTGGTTGTCTCTGTAGGTTTCCCCATCATGATCATGATGCCCCTTGTTCATAGAATCCCTCTTCTGTCTCTTTGACTGGACTTGTGGAGCTCAGCCAGGTGTTTGGCTGTGGAACTCTGCATCTGCTTCCATCAGTTACTGGATGAATGCTCTATGATGACAGTTAGGGTATTCACCAATCTGATTACCAGAGTAGATCAGTTCAGGCACCTTCTCCACTATTGCTAGTAGTCTAAGATTGGCTCATCCCTCTGGATTCCTGGGAACTTCCCTAGTACCCTGTTTCCCTCTGTTCCCTTGATGTCTCCCTATATCATGGCATCTCTTTCCTTTATTTCCCATTCTGTCCCTATTCCAGTTCAACCATCCTTTTCCCTTATGTTCCCATCCCCCATCCCATACCCTCCATTGCCCCTCCTCACCCCCAGTTTGCTCATGGAGATCTCATTTATTTCCATTTCTCAGGGTGATCCATGTGTCCCTCTTAGGCATCTCCTTGTTAGCTAGCTTCTCTGGAGCTGTGAGTTGTAGTCTGATTATCCCTTGCTTTATATCTAGTATCTATTTATGAGTGAGTACATGCCATGTTTGTCCTTCTGGGTCTGCGTTACCTCACTCGGGATGATATTTTCTATTTCCATCCATGTGCCTGCAAATTTCATGATGTCATTGTTTTTGTTTTTGTTTTTGTTTTTACTGTTGAGTAGTACTCCATTGTGTATATGTACCACATTTTCTTTATCCATTCTTCAGTTGAGGGGCATCTAGGTTGTTTCCAGGTTCTGTCTACTATGAATAATGATACGATGAACATAGTTGAGCAAGTGTCCTTGTGGAATGATTGAGCATTCCTTGGGTATATGCCAAAGAGTGGTATAGCTGGGTCTTGAAGTAGATTGATTCTCAATTATCTGAGAAACCACCATACTGTTTTGCAAAGATGCTGTAAAAGTCTACACACCCACCAACAGTGTAGGAGTGTTCCCCTTGCTCTACATCCTCTCCAACAAAAACTGTCATCATTTTTTAAGCAGTTGTTTTGATTTGCATTTCCCTGATGACTAAGGATGTAGAGCAATTCCTTAAATGGCTTTCAGCCACTTGAGATTCTTCTGTTGAGAATTCTCTGTTCAGCTCTGTAGCCCATATTTTAACTGAATTGTTTGATATTTTGATGTACAGTTTCTTAAATTCTTTATATATTTTGGAGATCAGGCCTCTGTCAGATGTGGGGTTGGTGATGATCTTTTCCCATTCTGTAGGCTGTCATTTTGTCTTATTGACCATGCCTTTTGCCTTACAAAAGCATCTCATTTTGAGGAGGTCTCATGAATTAATTATTTTTCTCAGGGTTGGTGCTACTGGTGTTATATTTAGGAATCTGTCCCTGGGTCAACACATTCAAGACTAATTCCCACTTTCTCTTCTATTAAATTCAGTGTAACTGGATTTATGTTGAGGTCTTTGATCCACTTGGACTTGAGTTTTTTGCATGGTGACAGATATGTATCTATTTGCAAACTTCTACATGTTGACATCCAGTTATGCCAGCACCATTTGTTGAAGATGTTTTTTTCCCCATGGTACACTTTTGGCTTCTTTGTCAAAAATCGGGTGTTCATAAGTGTGCAGATTAATGTCAGGGTCTTCAATTTGATTCCATTGGTCCACATGTTGGTTTTTATGCCAATGCCAAGATGTTTTTATTACTAGCTCTATAGTCAAGCTTGAGGTCAGGGATGGTGATGCCTCCAGAGGTGGCTTTATTGTACAGGATTCTTTATGTGATACTGTTGGTTTTTGTTGTTGTTGTTGTTTTTCCATATAAAGTTGAGTATTGTTCTTTCCAGGTCTGTGAAGAATTATGTTGGGATTTTGATGGGGATTGCACTGAATTTGTAGATTGTTTTTGGTAAGATTGTTATTATTACTATGTTAGTCATACCAATCGATGAGCATGGGAGATCTTTCCATTTTCTGATATCTTCTTCAATTTCTTTCTTCAGAGACGTAAAGTTCTTGTCATACAGACCTTTCACTTGCTTGATTAGTGTTACCCCAAGGTAACACTAATAATATTATTTGTGGCTATTGTAAAGGGTGAAGTTTCTTTGATTTATTTATCAGCTCATTTTTCATTTGTACATAGAAGAACTACTGATTTTTTTAATTAATCTTGTATCCTGCCACATTACTAAAGGAGATTATCGGCTGTAGGAGTTCCCTGTTATAATTTTCGGGGTCATGTATGTATACTATCATATCATCTGCAAATAATGAAAGTTTGACTTCTTCCTTTCCAATTTGTATTCCCTTGATCTCCTTTTGTCGTCTTATTGCTCTAGATAGAACTTCAGGTACTATATTGAATAAATATGGAGAGAGTGGACAACTTTGTCTTGTTGCTGATTTTAGTGGAATCATTTTGAGTTTCTCTCCATTTAATTTCATGTTGGCTGTCAGCCTGTAGTAAATTGCCTTTATTATGTTTAGGAATGTTTCTTTTATTCCTGATCCCTCCAAGACCTGTATCATGAAAGGGTGTTGGATTTTGTCAAAAACTTTTTCAGCATCTAATGAGATGATCATGTGGGGTTTTTTTTCCCCGTTCAGTTTGTTTATATGGTGTAATAAATTTATAAATTTTCATAGGTTGAACCATCTTTGCATCTGTGGAATGAAGCCTACTTGGTCATGGTGGATAAGTGTTTTGATGTGTTCTTGGAGTCTGTTTGCCAATATTTTTTTGAGTATTTTTGCATCAATGTTCATGATGGAGATTGGTCTGTAAGTCTCTTTCTTTGTTATATTTTTGTGTGGTTTAGGTATTAGGATAACTGTAGCCTCATAAAAGGAGTTTTGTAATGGTTTCTATTGTGTGGAACAATTTGAAGAATATTGGTATTAGCTCTTCTTTGAAAATCTGGTAGAATTCTGCGCTGGTACTATCTGGTCCTGGTTTTATTTGGTTTTTTGTTGTTGTTGTTGTTATTGTTGTTTGTTTTTCTTTTATGAATTTATTTTATTTTATTTTACAATATAATTCAACTTTACATATCAGCCATGGTTTCCCCCATTCTCCCCACTCCCGCCCCCCCTCCCCCACAGCCCACCCCCCATTTCTATCTCCTCCAGGGCAAAGACTCCCCCGAGGATTGAGATCAACCTGGTGGACTCAGTCCAGGCAGGTCTAGTCCCCTCCTCCCAGGCTGAGCCAAGTGTCTCTGCTAAGCCCCAGGTTTCAAACAGCCAATTCATGCACTGAGCACAGGACCCGGTCCAACTGCCTGGATGCCTCCCAAACAGATCAAGCCAATCAACTGTCTCACCCATTCAGAGGGCCTGATCCAGTTGGGGGCCCCTCAGCCATCGGTTCACAGTTCATGTGTTTCCATTCGTTTGACCACTCATCCCTGTATTCCATCCATCCCTGGTCCCAACAACTCTTGCTCACATAAACCCTCCTCCTTCTCGCCAATTGGACTCCTGGAGCTCCACCAGGGGCCTGACCTTGTATATCTGCATCCAGTTCCCTCAGTCATTGTATGGGGTTTCTAGCACGACAATTAGGGTGTTTGGCCATCCTATCACCAGAGTAGGTCAGTTCGGGCTATTTCTCAACTATTGCCAGCAGTCTATTGTGGGAGATACTTTGTGGATTTTTGTGGGCCTCTTTAGCACTTTGCTTCTTCCTATTCTCATGTGGTCTTCATTTACCATGAACATTCCTTGTGTTCCCTCTCTGTTCTTGATCCAGTTGGGATCTCCCGCTCCCCCAAGTTCTCTTTCCCTCGCCCCTCGCCCCTCATTACCCCCACTCATGTCCAGACTGTTCATGTAGATCTCATCCATTTCTCTGTCACTGGGCAATCCCAGTGTCTTTCTTGGGGTCCTGTTTTCCAAGTAGCCTCCCTGGTGTTGTGAGTAGTCATCCAGTCATCCTTGTTCCACAACTAGTATTCTCCTATGAGTGGGTACATACCACGTTTGTCTTCCTGAGTCTGGATTACCTCACTCAGGAGGATTTTTTCTAGATCCATCCATTTGCCTGCAATCCTCATGATGTCATTGTTTTTCTCTGCTGAGTAGTATTCAATTGTGTATATGTACCACATTTTATTTATCCATTCTTTGGTTGAAGGGCATCTAGGCTGTTTCCAGGTTCTGGCTATTACAAATAATGCTGATATGAACATAGCTGAGCAAGGGCCCTTGTGGTATGATTGAGCATTCCTTGGGTATATGCCCAAGAGTGGTATAGCTGGATCTTGGGGGAGATTGATTCCCAATTTTCTAAGAAAGCACCATATTGATTTCCAAAGTGGCTTTACAAGCTTGCATTCCCACCAGCAGTGGAGGAGGGTTCCCCTAGCTTCACATCCTTTCCAGCAAAAGGTGTCCTCAGTGTTTTTGATCTTAGCCATTCTGACTGGCGTAAGGTGGTATCTCAGAGTTCTTTTGATTTGCATTTCCCTAATGATTAGGGATGTTGAGCAATTCCTTAAATGTCTTTCAGTCATTTGTGTTTCCTCTGCTGTGAATTCTCTGTTTAGTTCTATAGTCCATTTCTTAATTGGACCATTGGGCATTTTGATGTCTAATTTCTTGAGTTCGTTATATATTCTGGATATCAGTCCTCTGTCAGATGTGGGGTTGGTGAAGATCTTTTCCTATTCTGTAGGCTGTCGCTTTGCCTTGATGACCGTATCCTTTGCTCTACAAAAGCTTTTCAGTTTCAAGAGGTCCCATTGATTGATTGTTACTCTCAGTGTCTGAGCTACTGGTGTTATACCTAGGAAGGGATCTCCTATGCCAATGCGTTCAAGACTACTTCCTACTTTCTCTTCTAGCAGGTGTAGAGTATCTGGATTTATGTTGAGGTCTTTAATCCATTTGGACTTAAGTTTTGTGCACGGTGATAGATATGGATCTATTTGCAGCCTTCTACCCGTTGATATCCAGTTATGACAGCACCATTTGTTGAAGATGCTTTCTTTTTTCCATTGTATGCTTTTGGCTTCTTTGTCAAAAATTGTATGTTCATAGGTGTGTGGATTAATGTCAGGGTCTTCAATTCAATTCCATTGGTCCACATGTCGGTTTTTATGGCAGTACCAAGCTGTTTTTTATTACTGTAACTCTCATAGTAGAGCTTGAAGTCAGGGATCGTGATGCCCCCAGAGGTTGTTTTATTGTACAGGATTCTTTTGGCTATCCTGGGTTTTTTGTTTTTCCATATGAAGTTGAGTATTATTCTTTCCAGGTCTGTGAAGAATTGTGTTGGGATTTTGATGGGGATTGCATTGAATCTGTAGATAGTTTTTGGTAAAATTGCCATTTTTACTATGTTAGTCCTGCCTATCCATGAGCATGGGAGATCTTTCCATTTTCTGACATCTTCTTCAATTTCTTTTTTCAGGGACTTAAAGTTCTTGTCATATAAGTCCTTCACTTGCTTGGTTAGTGTTACCCCAAGGCATTTTATATCATTTGTGGCTATTGTAAAGGGTGGTGTTTGTCAGTTGTATATAGGAGGGCTACTGATTTTTTTTGAGTTGATGTTGTATCCTGCTATGTTGCTGAAGGTGTTTATAAGCTGTATCAGTTCCTTGGTTGAATCTTTGGGGTCACTCAAGTATACTATCATGTCATCTACAGATAGGGAAAGCTTGACTTCTTCCTTTCCAATTTGTATCCCCTTAATCTCCTTATGCTATCTTATTGCTCTGGCTAGAACTTCAAGTACTATATTGAATAAGTATGGGGAGAGTAGACAGCCTTGCCTCATTCCTGATTTTAGTGGAATTGCTTTGAGTTTCTTTCCATTTAATTTGATCATGGTTGTTGGCTTGCTGTAAATTGCCTTTATTATGTTTAGGTATGTTTGGGTATGTGGTGTCTTCATTTTCATTGATCTCTAGGAAATCTTTAATTTCTTTCTTTATTTCTTCCTTAACCCAATGGTGATTCAGTTGAGCATTATTCAGTTTCCATGAGATTGTAGGTTTTCTGTAGTTTTTGTTGTTGTTGAAATCTAACTTTAAACCTTGGTGGTCTGATAGAACACAAGAGGTTATTCCAATTGTTTTGTATCTGTTGAGATTTGCTTTGTGGCCAAGTATGTGGTCGATTTTAGAGAAGATTCCATGGGGTGCTGAGAAGAAGGTATATTCTTTTTTGTTAGGATGGAATGTTCTGTAGATATCATTTAAGTCCATTTAAGTCATGACATCAGTTAAGTCCTTTATTTCTCTGTTAATTTTCGATTTGGGAGATCTGTCCAGTGGTGAAAGTGGGGTGTTGAAGTCTCCCACTATTAATGTGTGGGGTTTTATATGTGGTTTAAGCTTCAGTAATGTTTCTTTTACATATGTGGGTGCCCTTGTGTTTGGGGCATAATTGTGTTTGGGTTCAGAATTGAAACTTCATCTTGGTGAATCTTTCCTGTGATGAATATGTAATGCCCTTCTTGATCTCTTTTGATTGATTTTAGTTTGAAGTCTATTTTCTTGGATATCAGGATGGCTACACCTGCTTGTTTCTTAAGTCCCTTTGATTGAAAAGTCTTTTCCCAGCCTTTTATTCTTAGGTAGTGTCTGTCTTTGTATTTGAGGTGTGTTTCTTGTATGCTGCAGAAAGATGGGTCCTGCTTTCGTATCCATTCTGTAAGCCTGTGTCTTTTTATAGGTGAATTAAGTCCATTGATATTAAGAGATATTAATGACCAGTGATTGTTCATTCCTCTTATTTTTTGGTGGTAGTGTGTGTGTACTTCTTTTCTTTGGGGTTTACTGCTATGAGGTTATCTACTGTCTGTGTTTTCGAGGGTGTATCTGACTTCCTTGGGTTGGAATTTTCCTTCTAGTACTTTCTGTAGGGCTGGGTTTGTGGATAAGTATTGTTTAAATCTGGCTTTGTCTTGGAATGTCTTGTTCACACCGTCTATGATGACTGAAAGTTTTGCTGGGTATATTAGTCTAGGCTGGCATCCATGGTCTCTTAGTGTCTGTATTACATCTGTCCAGCATTCCCTCTGATTGTGTCTTCTTCATTTTTTCTATTTCCCTTTTCAGGTCTTAGACTATTTCCTTCATCTGTTTCATTGCTTTTTCATGATTTTCTTTGAGGGCTTTATTGTTTTCTTCCAGGGCTTTATTGTTTTCTTCCAGGGCTTTATTGTTTTCTTCTACTTTATTTGTCCTTTCCTCTAGTTTGTTATAGCATTCTTCCCATTTTTTGTTTGTCTTTTCCTCTATATACACCTCTACCTTCTTCATGATATTATTCATAAGGCTGTTTTCTTCTGCTTCTTCCAATTTTTGATGATCAGCTCTAGATGTTGGAGGAGGGCTAGGTTCTGGTAATGCTGTATTGCTCTTCATTTTGTTGTATGTACTTCTGCCTTGACGTCTGCCCATCTCCTTGTGGTTCGATCTTGGTCTTATCAGCATACTTGGTCCAGAAAGAGCTGACAGATTCGGGAAGTCTCTCTCTCTTGTCCAGATAGGACTCTCTTGTCCACATGGGAAGTCCAAAACAGGATGGGAGCTCTTGTCCAGAAAAGAAGTCTCTTGTCCAGAAGGGAAGTCCGGGGCAGGATGGGAGCTCTTGTCCAGAGGGGAAGTCCAGGGCAGGATGGGATCTTTTGTCCAGCAGGGAAGTCCGGTGCAGAATGGGATCTGGGAGCCGGTCTCTAAGTCTCAGGAAGTGACTGGGGTCTCCGGGGATGATGGGCTTGGGGGCAGGGCTTGGAGACTGCAGGATCTGCAGGGGATCTTGGAGAGAGGGAGCCTTCCCAGTAGGGATGGGGGTAGAAGGGAGTCTGCCCAGTGGCCAGAACCTGGGGCCAAGGTGGGCAGGTCTTCCCAGGAGTGGCTGGTGCCCAGGGACGGGATCTAGGCTGAGGGTGGGCACTCACCTTTTGTCCAGAAGGGAAGTCCGGGGCAGGATGGGAGCTGGGGGCCATTCTCTAAGTCTCAGGAAGTGGTGGGGGTCTCTGGGGGTGATGGACTTGGGGGCAGGGCTTGGAGATTGCAGGGTCTGCAGGGGATCTTAGAGAAGGGAAGCCTTCCCGGTAGGGATGGGGGTAAAAGGGAGCCTGCCTGGTGGCCAGAACCTGGGTCCAAGGTGGGCAGGTCTTCCTTTTTTTTGTTTTTTGTTTTTTGTTTTTTTGTTTTTGTTTTTGATTGTTTTTTGTTTTTTTGGTTAGGAGACTTTTAATGACTGTTTCTATTTCCTTAGGGGTTATTCATCTATTTAAATAGTTTATCTGGTCTTGATTTAACTTTGGTATGGGGTACCTATCCAGAAAATTGTCTGTTTCTTTTAGGTTTCCAATTTTGAGGAGTACACGTTTCTGAAATATGACCTGATGATTCTATGGATTTCCTCATTGTCTGTTGTTATATCTCCCTTTTCATTTCTGATTTTGTTAATTTGGATGCTTGCGCTCTCTCTCTCTCTCTCTCTCTCTCTCTCTCTCTCTCTCTCTGCCTTTTGGTTAGTTTGGATAAGGGTTTGTCTATCTTGTTGATTTTGTCATAGAACCATCTATTTGTTTCAGTCATTCTTTGTATTGTTCTCTTTGTTTCTATTTTATTGATTTCAGCCATCGATTTGATTATTTCCTGGCATCTATTCCTCCTGGGTAAGTTTGCTTCTCTTTGTTATAGAGCTTTCACGTGTGCTGTTGTGTCTCTAGTGTGAGATTTCTCCTTTGTGTAGGCATTTAGTGCTATGAATTTTCCTCTTAGCACTGTTTTCATAGTGTCCCATATGTTGTACATTTGTTTTCACTGAATTCTAGGAAATCTTTAATTTATTTCTTTATTTCTTCCTTGACCCATTGGTGATTCAATTGGGCATTATTCAGTTTCCATGAGATTGTAGGTTTTCTGTAATTTTTGTTGTTGTTGAAATCTAACTTTAAGCCATGGTGGTCCAATAAAATACAGAAGGTTATTCCAATTTTTTTTGTATCTGTTGAGATTTGCTTTGTGGCTGAGAATATGGTCAGTTTTAGAGAAGGTTCAATGGGGGTGCTGAGAAGGTATATTTTTTAGTGTTAGAGTACATTGTTCTGTAGATATTAAGTCCATTTGAGTCATAACATCTGTTAGTTCCCTTATTTCTCTGTTAAGTTTCCATCTGGCAGACCTGTTCATTGGTGAGAGTGGTGTGTTGTGAAGTCTCCCACTACTAGCATGTGGGGTTTGATGTGCAGTTTAGGCTCTAGTAATGTTTATTTTACAAATGTAAGTACCCTTGTATTTGGGGCATATATATTCAGAATTGAGACTTCATTTTGGTGGATTTTTCCTGTGATGAATATGTAATGTCCTTCCCAATCTCTTTCAAATGATTTTAGATTGAAGTCTATTTTGTTAGATATTAGGATAGCTACACAAGCTTGCTTCTTGAGTCCATTTGATTGAAAAGTCTTTTCCCATCCTTTTCCTCTGAGGCAGTATTTGTCTTTGAAATTGAGGTGTGTTTGTTGTATGCGGCAGAAGGATGGATCCTATTTTGTATCCATTCTCTTAGCCTGTGTCTATTTATAGGGGGATTGAGTCAATTAATATTAAAGGATAGTAATGACAAGTGATTGTTAATTCCTGTTATTTTTTTTTAGTGGTAGTGTTGTGTGTTTCCCTTCTTCGGTATTTCTTGGTGTGGGATTACCTATTGCCTGTGTTTTCTTGGGTGTATCTAACTTCCTTAGTTTGGATTTTTCCTTCTAGTGCTTTCTGTTGGGCTGGATTTGTGGATAGGTATTGTTTAAATCTGGTTTTATCATGGAATATTTTGTTTACTCCATCTATGTTGGTTGAGAGTTTTGCAGGGTATAATAATCTGGGTTGGCATCCATGGTCTCTTAGTGTCTGCATAATGTTTGTCCAGGGCCTTCTGGCTTTTAGTGTCTCCATTGAGAAGTCAGGTGTTATTCTGATGGGTCTGCCTTAATATGTTACTTGACTTTTTTCCTTTGCACCTCTGAATATTTTTTCTTTATACTGTATGTTTATTGGTTTGATTATTATGTGATGAGGGGACTTTTTGGAGGTCTAGTCTTTTTGGTGTTGTGTAAGCTTCTTGTATCTTCATTGGCATCTCTTTCTATAGGTTGGGAAAGTTTTCTTCAATGACTTTGTTGAATATATTCTCTGTGCCTTTGAGCTGGTATTCTCCTTTTTCTACCCCTGTTATTCTTAGGTTTGGTCTTTCCAAGGTGTTCCAGATTTCTTGGACATTTTGTATTAGGAATTTGTTGGCTTTAATGTTTTCTTTGACTGATGAATCTATTTCCTCTATCATATCTTCAATGCCAGAGATTCTCTTTTCCACCTCTTGTATTCTGTTGATTATGCTTGCATCTGTTGTTCCTGCTTGTTTACTCAGATTTTCCATTTCCAGCATTCCCTCAGTTTATGTCTTTTTATTGTCTCAATTACAATTTTCAAGTCTTGAACTCTTTCCTTCACCTGTTTGTTTTATTCTTGGTTTTCTTGGCTTTCTTTCATGGAGTTATTGATTTCTTCCAATTGTGTTTGTCTTTTCCTCAATTTCTTTAAGGGAATTTTTCATTTCCTCTTTAAAGATCTCTATCATCTTCTTAAAGTCATCTTTAAGATTGATTTCTTCTGCATTGTGATTTTCATGTCTTGCCAATGTAAAACCATGAAGTTCTTCTGGTGGTGCCATATTGCTCTTTATGTTGTTAAATGTATTTTTGCACAGATGTCTACCTATCTCTTCCTCCAATCAGTGCAAACAGTGTCTGTGTCTGAGGGAGCCTCTTTTGGTCTAGTTGGAACTCTTGGTCCAATGGGAGCTCTTGGTTCAATCAGAACCCTTGGTCCAATCAGAGGTCTTTGTCTACTCCAAGCTGGTGGAGTCTGTGTCTCAGGGAACAGCTATGATCTTGGAGTATGGGTGGGTTTCTGGGATGGGTTGGGGCATCTGTAGGTTGCAGGGTCTTTTCTACCCCTGTTATTCTTAAGTTTGGTCTTTCCAAGGTGTTCCAGAAACAGGGTTAGGGTTTCTGTAGGTTGCAGGGTCTTGTGGGGGATGGTGGTAGTCCAGAAGGTGAAAGGGTCTAGTAGTTGCTTTTTAAGTTTAAAAGTAGATTCAATGGTCTTGCCTTTTATCCTATTATTTTCATATCCCTTCTTTTTCTTTTCAGAATGAGATATTACAATCTAATCTCACAGTTGCTTAGTTTTCTCCCTGACAATGACCAATAACAATTTGTTACCAATACTTCTAAATGATGATAAACATCCATAATACAGTGAATGACGAGATACCACCCTCATCAACTTTTGGGAATTTGGGGTATTGTGTTCTTCGAATTACTTTCTGTTGTCTGGGAGTGATGGCATCTTTGAAGGACCTGAGAAAATTGAGATAATTGTCAGTTACTAGTATAGCCAGCTGTTGACCAGTCTTAGTATGATGGGAAGGTACAGGGATTTTCTGAAGTCCTGACTGGGTTAGTCTATGAGGCTGGGCCATCTGTGGTAACTGTCTTGAAATTATCCTGAGCAGTTTGTAGTCTAAAATTGATACCTGGTTAATGTTTGTCAGTTTAATGGCATTACCACAATCCAGGTTGCCGTTGTGGGACCCCATCATCCTTTTGGTGTCTTCAAAGGTCACTGTTTTGAATGGTCACTGTTCATTGCAGAAAATGTAAACATTTTGAATGTCATATGCAACAGACAACAGAAAGATTAAAGGACCACAATCTATTAAGTTCATCCAGGGTACACAAATTTAGTTCCTAGTTACCTCTCAGACACAAGCCCAAAGTAAATATATATATGTGTGTGTGTGTGTGTGTGTGTGTGTGTGTGTGTGTGTGTGTGCACACATAATACATAATACATGATATACATATTAATCATATAAATTTTGAGATAGTATATATACCTTTAGAAAACTTAAAAGAGTCAAAATAAAACCAAAGGATTATAAGATTAGTGGTATTAGAATATCTTTTATAGTAAAGTTAGATCTTTCTATAAATGCTTGCCCTGTAGGATTGTGTGGTATACCTGTAATATGCTGAATATTGTAATATGTTGTAATTGAATAAATAACAAAGCTAATTCTGAATCATTTGGAATAAGTTCAGTGATTTTAATACTTAAAACAACTCTTTCTGCAGATTGAGAATCAGTAGCTATATTGAGTAACTGCAAAATGTAATAATACCATGATAATCACATATAATTCTCACATTTGAACATAATCTTAAGGGCTTTGAGCCACTTTTCTTAAGTTTTCTGACTTAAAACCTGCCTCTCCTGATTTATTTGCATTAGCATAGAATGTAGAGGCTCCAAAAGTTGGTGTTCACCATAAATTTTGTAAGGAAGGGTTCAATTAGTTATTTTTATAAACTGAAGTCTCTAGCATATATGTTGCTAATCTCCCCCCCAAGGAATTACTGTAAACTCTTTACCAGTGTTCATTTTCTGCCAATAATGTAGCAATTTTAGCATTACTAAAAGGTACCAACATTTCTATTGGGTCTACTCCTGTTAATTGAGGAAGTCTCAATTTTCCTTTCAGAATCAATTCAGAAAATTTTTCTATATAGGTTTTTAATTTTTTTATTCTGTGTGATAAAAATATCCATTGTAAATGATTACCTTCTCTCTAAATAAGAATTCCTGTAGGAGAATGCATAGAAGGTAGTATGACCAGGATACAATCAAGCTCTAGATCCAAGCAATCCACATGTTCATCCTATAATTTCTTTTCTATCAAAGCCAGTTCCTTCTCAGGCTCAGCTTATAATTTTCTTGGACTATTTAAGTCCTTATCATCTTGTGAGGTATGAAATAAATTATGTAGTTCTTGAGTAGTTAATCAAATTATGGACCATAACCAGCAAATATCTCCCAGCAATTTTTGAAAATCATTAAGAGTTCACAATTGATTTCTTCTGATCTGTACTTACTGTGGTTGAATATTTTGTAAACCTATCTTGTATCCTAGGTAATTAATAGAATCTCCTCATTGTAATTTTTCAGAATCGATTTGTGATTACCAACATGGTAAAATTTTCTATACTTCTTTGTTTTTTTCTAAGGTATCTGCATCTGAATTAGCTTCTAAAATATCATTCATATAATGACATATTATAAATTCAGGAAACTGTTTCCAAATTATTTCCAATGGCTGTTGTACAAGATATTGACACAAAGTGGGGCTGTTTAACATCTCCCTTGTGGAGAACTTTCCACTGATACCTTTTAACAGGCTAGGAATTATTATAAGTAGGCATTGTGAAGACAGAATTTCTCTATCCTGTTCTTTTAAATGTATAGGGGGAAAAGCAGACTTTTAAATCAATCACTATGACAGATAATCATTTAGATAACAAATAAGGCAAGAGAATTCTACTCTATAAAGAATACATTGACTGAATCACCTTATTTATGGCTCTTAAATCTGTTCACATTCTCCATTTTTCCATATTTCTTTTTAATGACAAATATAGGAGAATTCCAATGACAGGGTGATTCTTCAATATATAGAGCATCTAGCTGCTCCTGTACCAGATGTTCTAGTTCTTGTAATTATTCTGATGTCAGAGGCCATTGTTACACCCACAAAGGTTTGTCAAAGCTTTGTCAGATAACTATTTTAAAAACAAGGCTATAGATACCTTTGAAAGATGAGCAGCTCTTGTGCCATGCTGATGTACAACTTGAATGGTCAGTGGCTGTTCTTAATACTATATTTTAATATTTTTCCAGAAGCATATGTTGGTTTATGGTTTGTTTCTGAGATTGGAAAAATGCTAATCTGGGTTTTCCATTCCTATAACATATCACATTCCCATAAATTCATTGTTATGTTACCCATATATGGCTTTAATTTCCCTACCTGTCCTTCTGGCCATATACACTTGACCCATCTTGTGCTTTGTTTTACCTGAGATAAAATTCTGATCCCTAGAATCTGAATATTTACTTCCTGAAGAGGCCAATCTGTAGGTCAAGATTTTGGTGAAATTATTAGTACATCCACACCCGAGTCTAGTAAGCCTTCCATCACAATGCTATTTATTTGTATTTTTAGCTTTGGTTTTTAATCATTTATAGAAGTTTGTCAAAATACTTGTCTTATGGTCTTCTGAAATTTTTGCTTTATCTAATGAAGTTGTTATGTCATCCAGAGCAGTATGGCCTTTGACAATAGGCATTAAGTCTTTTAGTTGCTCTGTGGCACAGTTTCCCCAATACTGACAAGGAATGGTTGAAACACATTTGACACTGGGGCCTGAGAGACCCCACACACACATGGCATTTTGTTATGTTGTCTGTCCCTTGTTGATCCATATTCATTAGTCCAATGCCAGCCGTTGGCACACCTTCTGTATATTTAGAAGGCTGGGTCTTCTGTTTGCATTGTCTTGATAAAAAACATTGTTTTCAGGAATGCCTTGTCTATAATCCCTTTTCAGATGACTTTGTTTCCCAGAATTAAAATATCTGACTTTTTGATTTTTCCTAATATTTTTAGAAATCACTTTCCTTATCCTAGTATCATCGTAAGTACGAGATCCAATATTAGCTATATTTCAGGTCCATTCATCTATGGATATTAATCTTGCTTTTAAAGGCCTTATCATCATTTTGCATCTGAATTAGCATTTTTCAAGAGCCAGAAATTCAATTAATATTTGTTCATATCAAACCCAGCTGTTGAGTTTTGATATCATTCTATTCACAGCTGAAGTCAATTTCATAAAAGATTAGTAAAGGCTTCTTTGGGGCCTTGCATAATTTTAGTAAATGACACAGTCCTCTTTCTTGTTTCTTTAACCCTTTCCCAAGCTTTCAAAGCTGTTATGTGGCATAGGGGCAAGCTGTGATCATCAAATCTAAACTGTCTTTGAAAATCAGCATACTGACCCTCACTGAGAAGGTGATCTTGGGAAATATCCATACCTCTAGTCCTACTTTTTTGTTCTAGGAAACTAGTATCCTCTCCCCACCATGTTTTGCATTGTTACTGAGGACCAGCTTCCAATATTGCTGTAGCTAAACCTTTCCAGTATTTTTGGAATAATTCTGTTCCAAATTGTCCATGAATTTAACATCTGTTTCATAAGGGATGAATGCACATCATGTGAAATGACTGCTTCCTTAAATTTGCCATTTATTTTCCTTGTTAAATGACTACAAATATTTGATTAATTATCTCCTTTGAAGGGCCATAGCCAGAGTTAATCCTTGAGTATATGAAGGTATTTGAGTATATGAGCACAGATATGGATGTAATCATTAATAGCTCCTTTCTTTTGAAAAGAATGGATGACAGTCTGGCGTGCAGCATCAGCATTATCATATGCCAGTTGTTTAACAATGATTGTCATGGCTTTCCCACCAACCATCAGATAACTGACCACTTGGAAAAATGAAAAACAAAATCTTGATATGGTTCATCAGGCTCATATCTAATTTTCAAACTTCCTCTGCCTTTTTTCCAGATTTTGGTAATTTATGCTATACTTGTAAAGCCAAAACATTGACCTAGCCATAAGTCTCAGGATAATATTTAATCAGTCCTTGAACATCGTTATATGCCTCCTCTTGTTAACATTTCAAAAGTTATGGGCACATTATTTTATTGATTTTTTTTGTTTTATGAGCCTGTCCTGGAATTTGTTCTATAGACCAGACTAGTCTAAAACTCACAGTGATCTGCCTGCCTCTGTCTCTTGAGTGCTGGGATTAAAGGTATGCACCACCACACCCAGCTATTTTATTGATTTCTAATAACTTGTTCCTGACATGTTTCTGAATAATCAGTCCTCCATATTAAATATTCACACTCAGTGAGACAAGCTTTTGCTAAGATCTTCCAGTCAGAGGGAATAAAAGCTTCTCCAGAAATAGAATGAAGGAGATACTGTAAAAGGAGCAGTTGGTCCAGATTGAGTATAAGCCTGCTTAATATCCTTAAGAGTCTTAAATGAAATTGGTTTATTGTTTTTAATTCTTTGCCCCCAGGTTATTAGAACCAGGCATTTCACTCACCAGGGAAGGAGAAAATCCCCTCATGTCTTCTCCCAGCTCTTGGGCATGATACAGAACCCCTTACAGTGGAGATCTGTACCTTCACTTAGAAACAATTAGTTTGCTTATCCATGGACCAGAAACCTCTTTAACAACCTTAAAAATAGATGAGGTGAAGCAGCAAAGAGAAGTTTCCATTCTGTCAGAAACTGCACTTGATAGATAGACTTTAGGAGCAGAGGAAATTGTAGCTGGGGGAGGAGGAGTAAAATCAGAACAATGAGAAAGAACACCACCAAATTCATCACACAGAGAGACACTAGATAATACATTTTTAGCGTCTAATTTTCTTCTAACCTGGTATTAGTTCTGCTTTTACCCAATCATTTTCATTTTTAGTTGTAATTGTATCATTTTATTTATTTCAGTTTATGTTTCTTTCCAAAGCTGAAAATCATCATTAGGAATTATTTCTGGTCCCCATTCATTTAATTCTCCCTGAATTGTTCTTCCTAAACTGGACCAGGTTCTGAGATTCAGAAATCCCTCTTCAGGAAAAGAAGGAAGAAGTTCATTAATGAACTCCAAGAATTTCGTCAACTGATAGTGTCCTGATTTAACTCCTTCTTCCAGTAACAAAGTTCACAGAACTCTGCAAACAAATGTCATTCTTTCAACCCTGCCTGTCCCATCATTTTATCCCTGGTGAATGCTAGTACCTTAAATTTACTTGTGCATACTCTATTCCCAGGAGTTTCTTGCCTTTAATTTTTTTCTTTTATATTTATGTTAAATCCCCATATCTTACATCCCTGATCCTGGCATCATTTGTAAGTGCCTGCACTTACTTACCAGGACAACATTACCTTATATGGACAAGAGAAACTAAACCAGGTCAATGGGAGGAGCCTGAGCATGACTGAGGCTGTGACAATTTTATTGAGAACAGTCAGACCTTTTATAGCTTTATCAGCAACAGAATATAATGGCAATTACAATACAGTTGTAGTTGCCAGGATACAATGACCTTTGCAAACTATGCAGGCTACACAATATTAATGTCTAAGACCAATTGTCCTGTCAAACTTTCATGTTTTATTGATGTCTGAGGGAACATACAGAGAAACACAAAGTGATCTGAATGCTTCAATGCCTGAGGAAGTGTGTCTGTCTCTCCAGAACTGGAAGGCACATTGTGCCCATGCAGCTGTGGACTCTAACCTGAAAAACAGACAACACATACCTGTCAAGGCAGCTGTGTCAACTCCATAGTTATATAGAGGCCATATAGAACATAAGAAAATATTTCCATTTTCAGTATCTATTAAGAGTCAGTTTGTAGTCTGTTGGGGGATATGTGTTAAAGAATGTTCCATGGATTTCTGAGAATCAGCTGGAAAAGCCACACTAACTGAAATGTTGAGTTAGTGTTCAGTGAGAGACCCTGCCTCCATGAATAAGATTGAGGGTTAGTACTAACTTATGACAGTCTTTTGACTACAAGATGTTCACACACATATACCTGTCAAAATATGAAAACTGGTGAAATATTGGTAAGAATAATCTGAGGATAATCAACCACTTTCTCATTGGATTTGAGGAACACTCCATGGAAGGAAGTACTGCCTCTCACTTTAGAAGTGGTCAAAAGTCTATGGATGGGGAGTCTATAGGCACTATAAGAGAACCTCAGTGATGTTTTGACAAAGGTATAAAATATACTTAAACTATTTTCCAAGTTATGTGTGTTTAAACTCACAACCTAGTGCAAGTCTTACTCTTCATAATAGAATTCTTTCTTCACTTGTGGGTGATATTTCAGCTGAAGTCTCATAACTGATCAAACACTGAGAAATAAATCACTGCTGCGTTCTTAGCTCCAAATGGGATTGTATATAAAACACTTTCACAATATCATGGACATTACAGAAGTGTGAATAGAAGAACTGAGGGAACTTAAGGAAGTAAAAAATGGGATGGGATACAAATTTGTGAAATGAAGTGCCCACTGCAAGCAAAAACACACTGCAGTTGTGACTTCCTGCATGGTGGCTAACAAAATAAAAAGAAAGGAAAGGAGGGACCAGATGGAGGGAGAGAACTAAATAGGAAGGCTGCAGTTGTCAGGGGTGGGAGGGTGACAAAAAATTGAAGAAATTATAAGGAAAGAATATGCACAATATTATGTGAGTGGGCATGGAGTACAGATGTGTCTTTTGGCTGCACATGAACATCGTCATTGCTGAGCATGTGAGTATTATGTCACAACTACTTATATAACTCTATTTCTATGAGATATGATGCTATTTCTTGCCTCCATAGGCTCCTGTATACTTACAATGTATACACGCACACACATATACTCACACAAACACACATACACACACATATAAAAATATAAATATCTTCTAAAAAACTGACAATGCTCAACAAAATTTCCCTGTGGAAGAAGAAAACTAGAGTTTCCTAACTCACATCTTGAAAGCATATCCAAGTATAAATTAATATAGACCTCAAATGAAAAACTGCTGTGGGAATGTTCTGTATGGCAAATGTGTTGCTAATAAAACACTGATTGGCCAGTGGCTGACAGGAAGTATAGGCGGGACTAACAGAGAGAATAAAAAGAACAGGAAGGCGGAGGGAGTCTCTGCCACCTGCCAGCCAGGACAAGCAACATGTGAAGATGCCGGTAAGCCACAAGCCATGTGGCAAGGTATAGATTTATAGAAATGGATTAATATAAGATATAAGAACAGTTAGCAAGAAGCCTGCCACGGCCATACAGTTTGTAAGCAATATAAGCCTCTGTGTTTACTTGGTTGGGTCTGAGCGGCTGTGGGACTGGCAGGTGAAAGAGATTTATCCTGACCTTGAGCTAGGCAGGAAAACTCAAGCTACAAATGGCACCAGAACATGGGGCAGGAATTTCCACCTAAAACCTGAGAAAAGATTCTAAAACGGAGCTAAAAACAGCTTCCTAATTATCTCCCTCGAATGAGCGGCAGCTTGCCGGTTTGAGCTACTTGTGGGTTCCTGGCGTGTGCACTTGACCTGCAGTATGACGGGAATGAGGCCTCTGCAAGTGGCACATTAAACTGCATGGTGGATTTAGCCTTTGCTAGTACAAAACAAAAAGAAGAGGTTTCTGGGCTACACGCTGCTTTGATAGAAGCATAGACCCAGGAAGGCTCCCAGAGCTGATGGTAAACGCATCACCACCATGTTGGGAAGCTGAGGTGGGCGGAGCCAGCAGCCACAGCACCGTTTCAGTCTTAGAATGCTGCAGTTTAAAGTAACAGGTTCACAATAAGACAGATTCAGATGGAACAAGACTTTAAATGCTTTAAAATGTGTGTAAAAATGTATGTAGGCTTCAAAGAGAGAGAAAAAGAAATATATACAGTTATATAAAGAAATAGATAGTTTTGAAAAATGAAGTCTTTAAAGAGACAGTAAAGGTAGTATAAAATATAAGCCACGTAAAGATGAATATCACACAGAGAATCTGCATTGTGTTGTCTTTGGGATTCTTAACTGCAGAGAGATATTTGATTGTAAAGGAAGCTGAGTTAAACCAATATGTATATTTTAAAGATACCTTGACTTCAAAATTTGGATGTAAGGATATGTTGCTTTGGAAAGGAGGCTCTGATTTTGTTCCCACAGAAAGCCAGAGGCTATGGATTTGTTCCAGATTAAGATATATCAGGTTTGACTAGCCAAGACCACCTGAAAGGTCTCTGATGACACCATGGCCCAGATGATCCAGCATCCAGAACCATTTCAAGGCAACTGGCTCAGACGATACACCCTCATGGACTACTCCATGATCCTAAAATTTTCTTTGTGTCCCCATAAGATACAGCGCCCCCCTCCAGCAGGAAATAGTAAGAGAAGCTACGCCCAAATTCCCAAATTATATGTAATTTACTTTAAGGTTAAAACCTTCCTTTTTGAAAAAAAAAAGGGGGGGGAAGTGCTGTGGGAATGTTCTGTATGGCAAGTGTGTTGCTAATAAAACACTGATTGGCCAGTGGCTGGGCAGGAAGTATAGGCGGGACTAACAGAGAGAATAAAAAGAACAGGAAGGCGGAGGGAGTCTGCCACCTGCCAGCCAGGACAAGCAACATGTGAAGATGCCGGTAAGCCACAAGCCATGTGGCAAGGTATAGATTTATAGAAATGGATTAATATAAGATATAAGAACAGTTAGCAAGAAGCCTGCCACGGCCATACAGTTTGTAAGCAATATAAGCCTCTGTGTTTACTTGGTTGGGTCTGAGCGGCTGTGGGACTGGCAGGTGAAAGAGATTTATCCTGACCGTGGGCCAGGCAGGAAAACTCAGCAACAAAAGACCATCAAGAAAGCTATGAATGTTGAAAATACTACATGAAAAGAAGAGAAGCTGTTCAATATTTACTCATAAATAATCATTTACTGTAAATATTTTCAATAGTTTAGGAATTAAAATATGTTGACAGATGATTTTGCAACAATATGAAAATCCTTTAGAAGATGGTGTAAATTGCCAATGAGTGAACTAACCCATGAAGAATGGGAATAAATTCTTGGCAACTAATCATATTGTAGAGAATTGATATTTAGAATATAATATGGACTTAAACAAGTTAAAAAAAATACCAGTAATCCCATCAGTAAATGAGAAATGAAAGGAGTAGATATTTCCTAAGAGAAGAATTACAAATAAACAATAATTAATTGAAAAAATCAAGATATTTAACTAATGGGGAAATGCAAATCTAAACTATACTGAACTTTCATCTCATCAGAGTAGAGTCAGTATCATTTAGATGACATAAATTGAAAATTCTGGAAATTATTCAGGTGAAAAGATCAAAGAAATTATTTTTTAATTTTATTTATTTTGCTTTTTGAGAATATAATTTCATCATTTCCCCTTCCCCCTTCTTTCCTCCAAATGAACCCATATGCCTCCCCTAGTGATCTTTCAAATATGTGGCTAGAGGAATGTGTATATACAATTGTTGAGAATTCAAATTAATGCAGATATCATGGAAATCAGTCTGGAGGACATTACAAACTCTAATCCTAGAACTATGATGGATCCAAATGAACACTACTGAATCTATAAGATTAGGATTTGACAACAGAAAATAATATTTTATTGAATAGTCCTTCCTGTGGGATGGTCTGTATGTCAAATGTGCTGCTCTGATTGGTCAATAAATAAAACACTGATTGGCCAGTGGCCAGGCAGGAAGTATAGGCAGTACTAACAGAGAGGAGAATTGAGGGAACAGGAAGGCAGGGGGAGACACTGCCAGCCTCCGCCATGACAAGCATCATATGAAGATGCTGGTAAGCCACAAGCCACATGGCAACCTATAGATTTATAGAAATGGATTAATTTAAGATGTAAGAACTAGATAGCTAGAAGCCTGAGCCATTAGGCCAAACAGTTTAAATAATATAAGCGTCTGTGTGTTTATTTTATAAGTGGGCTAAGGGACTGCCAGGGCTTGGTGCGACCCAGAGAGAAAACTCCAGCTACAAGTCCTCTTTTTGTAGTATTAGTCATGCAAGCAACAGCTGGCCAGTGTAGACATTTGTATACAGTTATATTCAAACAAATAATATAAAACAAATCTTTCATGAAAGTAAATGAACCAGGCATTGCTATGATAAGCCACTAATGCAGTATGAGACTGAAAAGCCTGACAACTTTCCTGACACGTGTAACTAAGAAAGAAAGTCAAAATGAAAGTGGAAAAGGCAAAAGCATGGAGGAAGACAGAAATCAGAGAAGAGAGTATTAGTCTTTTTTTTTTTTTTGGTTTTTCGAGACAGGGTTTCTCTGTGTAGCTTTGTGCCTCTCCTGGAGCTCACTTGGTAGCCCAGGCTGGCCTCGAACTCACAGAGATCCACCTGGCTCTGCCTCCCGAGTGCTGGGATAAAGGCGTGCGACACCAACGCCCGCCTCAGAGTATTAGTCTTAATGAAATACATTTTTATGCAATTATAACTGGTTTAATATCATCAAAGAAATATTTTAAAAGAATTAGAAACACTAGTCTTCATTAGGATAGGAAATAATTCATTAATTTGCCATCAGTTGCCAAAGTTGGCCAATAGTGCTTCAGAGGTTCTACAAGAGTTGCTGAAAGAAGACATAAAAAGCTGTGATTGGTGTGTAAAATGAATGAAAAAAAATTTTTTTTGTTTGTTTGTTTGTTTTTCAAGACAGTGTTTCCCTGTGTAGATTTACACCTTTCCTGGAACTCACTTTGTAGACCAGGCTGACCTCAAACTCACAGAGATCCACCTGCCTCTGCCTCCTGAGTGCTGGAATTAAAGGCATGCGCCACCAACTGAGGACAAAGTTCGATAATGAGAAAAAAAATTCTTAATAATTAAAAAAAAAGCAGGATACCCAGGAAAGCCTGCCCCTAGGTCCATTCCCTGGGCACCAGCCATTCCGAGAAGACCTGCCCAACTTAGTCCCAGGTTCTGGCCATCAGGCAGCCCCAGCAGGAAGGTTCCCCTGCTCCTAGACCGACCCCCTCCATGGCAGACCTTACAATCCACACGCCCTGCCCCACACCCATCCACCCTAGACCCCAGCCACTTCCTGAGACTCAGGGACCGGCCTCCAGTTCCCATCCAGCCCGGAGCTCCCATCCAGACCAGAGGTGAGTGCCTGAGGTCATACCCAGAGAGGCCTGCCCCTAGGTCCCATCCCTGGGCACCAGCCTTTCCTGGGAAGACCCATCCAACTTGACCCCAGGTTCTGGCCATTGGGCGGGGCCCCTGGGAAAGTTCCCCTTCTACAAGACTCCCCCAGCAGACCCTGCAGTCTATACACCCTGCCCCCACACCGATCTGCCACAGACCCCTGCCCCACTTCCTGAGAATTTGAGACCAGCCCCCGGCTCCCATCCGAACCAGAGACACCCCCCCAGCAGACCCTGCAATCTACATGCCCTGCCCCACACCAATGCACCCGAGAACCCCGCCACTGCCTGAGACTCAGAGACAAGCCCCTAGCTCCTATCCAGCCCAGAGCTCCCATCCAGACCAGAGCCCCCAGCTCCCATCCAGACCACAGCTTTGTCTGGACCAAGAGCCCTGATAAGACCAAGAACAAATCCACGAGGAGACAGACAGATATCAAGGCAGAAGTACATACAACAAAACAAAGAGCAATACAGCATCACCAGAACCTAGCCCTCCTCCAACAGCAAGACCTGAAAATCACAAAATGGAAGAAGCAGAAGAAAGCAACTTTAATAATAACATCATGAAGATGCTAGAGACCTTTAAAGAAGAAATCAAAAATGAAATTGAGGAAAAGACAAACAAAAAATAGGAAGAATGCTATTTAAAAAAAAAAACTAGAGTAAAAGACAAATAAAGTAGAAGAAAACAATAAATCCCAGAAAGAAAACCATGAAAAAGCAATGAAAGAGCCAGGCGGTGGTGGCACACGCCTTTAATCTCAGCACTTGGGAGGCAGAGCCAGGTGGATCTCTGTGAGTTCAAGGCCAGCCTGGGCTACCAAGTGAGTTCCAGGAACGGCGCAAAGCTACCCAGAGAAACCCTGTCTCGAAAAAAACCAAAAAAAAAAAAAAAAAAAGGGAAACAGTCCAAGACCTGAAAAGGGAAATAGAAAAAATGAAGAAGACACAATCAGAGGGAATGCTGGAAATAGAAAATCTGAGTAAACGAACAGGAACTACAGATGCAAGTATAACCAACAGAATGAAAGAGATGGAAGAGCCGATCTCTGGCATTGAAGATATGGTAAAAGAAATAGAATCATCAGTCACAGGAAACACTAAAGCCAACAAAGTCATGACCCAAAATGTCCAGGGAATTTGGGAAACCATGAAAAGACCAAACCTAAGAATAATAGGGATAGAGGAAAGAGAAGAAAACAAACTCAAAGGCACAGAAAATATATTCAACAAGATCATAGAAGAAAACTTTCCCAACTTAAAGAAGGAAATGCCTATGAAGATACAAGAACACTAAACAGACTAGACCCCCCCAAAAAAGACCCCTCGCCACATAATAATTAAACAACTAAACATACAGAATAAAGAAAGAATATTAAGAGCAGCAAAGGAAAAAGGACAAGTGACTTATACAGGCAAACACATCAGAATAACACCCGATTTCTCAATGGAGACTCTGAAAGCCAGAAGGATCTGGACAGATGTAATGCAGACACTAAGAGACCATGGATGCCAGCCTAGACTAATATACCCAGCAAAACTTTCAATCATCATAGACGGTGTGAACAAGACATTCCAAGTCAAAGCCAGATTTAAACAATACTTATCCACAAACCCAGCCCTACAGAAAGCACTAGAACGAAAATTCCAACCTAAGGAAGTCAGATACACCCTCGAAAACACAGGCAACAGATAACATCACAGCAACAAACCCCAAAGAAGAGGAGTACACACACACTACCACCAAAAAATAACAGGAATGAACAATCAAAGGTCATTAATATCCCTTAATACCAATGGACTTAATTCACCTATAAAAAGACACAGGCTAACAGAATGGATACGAAAGCAGGACCCATCTTTCTGTTGCATACAAGAAACACATCTCAAATTCAAAGATAGACACTACCTAAGAATAAAAGACTGGGAAAAGACTTTACAATCAAATGGTCTTAAGAAGCAAGTGGATGTAGCCATCCTAATATCCAGCAAAATAGAATTCAAACTAAAATCAATCAAAAGAGATCAAGAAGGGCATTACATACTCATCACAGGAAAGATCCACCAAGATGAAGTTTCAATTCTGAACATTTATGCCCCAAACACAAGGGCACCCACATATGTAAAAGAAACATTACTAAAGCTTAAATCACATATAAAACCCCACACATTAATAGTGGGAGACTTCAACACCCCACTTTCACCACTGGACAGATCTCCCAAATGGAAATTAACAGAGAAATAAAGGACTTAACTGATGTTATGACTCAAATGGACTTAATCAATATCTACAGAACATTCCATCCTAACAAAAAAGAATATACCTTCTTCTCAGCACCCCATGGAACTTTCTCTAAAATTGAATACATACTTGGCGACAAAGCAAATCTCAACAGATACAAAACAATTGGAATAATCTCCTGCGTTCTATCAGACCACCAGGGTTTAAAGTTAGATTTCAACAATAACAAAAACTACAGAAAACCTACAATCTCATGGAAACTGAATAAGGCTCAACTGAATCACCAATAGGTTAAGGAAGAAATAAAGAAAGAAATTAAAGAATGCCTAGAGATCAATGAAAATGAGTACACCACATACCCAAACTTATGGGACACTATGAAAGCAGTGCTAAGAGGGAAATTCACAGCACTAAATGCCCACATATACAAGTTGGAGAAATCTCACACTAGTGACTTAACAGCACACCTGAAAGCTCTAGAATAAGAATAAGCAAATCCCAGCACTCGGGAGACAGAGCCAGGCGGATCTCTCTGAGTTTGAGGCCAGCCTGGGCTACCACGTGAGCTCCAGGAAAGGCGCAAAACTACACAGAAAAACCCTGTCTCGAAAAAAAAAAAAGAATAAGCAAAGTCACCGTGGAAAAAATAGATGCCAGGAAAAAGTCAAATTGACAGATGAAATCAATAAAATAGAAACAAAGAGAACAATACAAAAAAATTAATGAAACAAAGAGTTGGTTCTTCGAGAAAATCAACAAGATAGACAAGCCCTTATCCAAACTAACCAAAAGACAGAGCAAGAGCATCCAAATCAACAAAATCAGAAATGAAAAGGGGGACATAACAACAGACAATGAGGAAATCCAGAGAATCATCAGGTCATACTTCAAAAACCTCTACTCCACAAAGCTGGAAAATCTAAAAGAAATGGATAATTTTCTGGATAGGTACCACATACCTAAGTTAAGTCAAGACCAGATAAACTATTTAAATAGTCCAATAACCCCTAACAAAATAGAATCAGTCATTAAAAGTCTCCCAACCAAAAAAAAAAAAAAA
>CABHPQ010138310.1:0-14579 GCA_902168405.1 Peromyscus aztecus
TAAACCATAGGCTGAATTGAGGTCACCATCACAGGCAGGTAGGAACCTATACAACCTAATTAAAAACCCTTTGGCAGGAGCTGGAAATGTCATAAAATGAGGAGGGAAAGAAGAAACCGGAAGTAACAAAAAATGTTTGGGCCTCAAATGTGAATAAGATAGATGGCGTGCAGTGGAGGTCTGCCAAAAATTGGTAGCATAGATGATTTGTCTTGGATGAGCTTTTCTAACACAGTAATTCTTGTTTATGTGCAATTTTTACAGCATTTTCCTTGGAAAACATGAAAGTTCTCAGCATATTACCTCAAATTCTTCCAAGTACCAATTAGAATCAATAGTTCCAGAACTACAGCGAAACTGGCACAGAGGGGAGAAATCAAGGCAGTAGAACAGTGCATCGTAAAGGAGCAACAGTACAGAAGCAGGAAACTTGGGAGGAAACACCGAGAGGGAGGGAGGCATTCTTGGTGGCGCTAGCTCTTCCTTCTGGTCCAGAAAACAATGCAATTCATTTCTACATTTTACCCACTAGACTTCTATCTATCACCTCTTCTCATATATATAGGAGGCAGAGACACTTTCCATCCTGTCTTTCTTTTCATAGAAACTTAGGAAATGTTTGTTGAATGAATGATTAAAATTGTGGTATTCTTGCTAGTGGGGAAGTTTTTGTACCTACATCTATTATGTTACAATTTCCTGTCCCTTGAACTCCATTATCATCACGTTCTATGAGTTAACGTGGTTAAGTCTTGTTGTTTTCTTTCTAGAAGTATGAACTACTAAGCGATGTATTCATGAATTTTCTCTGCTTATCCACAGTGAGTATCCAAGGAGCCAAATGCTGTGCTACCTAGTGCTCAGCAGCCTATTACTGAAAATTATTCCCTGTAAAGTTTGAAAAGGGATGTATGATCATATAAAATGGAAACCCATTTTTAAAGTTTGCTCAGCTAACTACTTTTTGACTTTTATTTTTACATAAAACTATAATGAGATAGTTGCTTAAGCACAGGAATGCAGTCTAGTCTAAAATATAAATTCTATACGTGGGGCAGTATCACACATGAAAATGATACTGGGGTGACCGGGGACATGGAAGTGCTGGCTGTGGTAGCAAGCATGAAGACCTGAGTTCATGTCCTCCACACATATTGAAAAGCCAGTCCAAGCAGCCTGAAGTCTGTAACCTCAGTGTGGGATGGCAGAGACAGGAGGATCAAAGAAGCTCATTGGCCAATTATTTTATAAGATCAGTATGTCTCAAATTCAATGAGACCCCCAATCTCAAAGAATAAGGAGGAAAGCAATGGACAAATGTTGAACATCAACCTCTGGCCTCTGTGTACGTGCGTGTGCGTGTGCATGTGTATGTGTGTGTGTGTGTGTGTGTACGCGCGCGCGTGTATGTGTGTGATCATGCACATGCATGCATGCATACATACATACATACACAGTCAATCAATCAATAAATAAAATGAAAAGTTGCTGATAAGGGAGTTGTAGCATCAAAGCTGCGGCTATGTCTCAGTTCTAATTTGTTATTCAATGTTGAATACATGATTCATCTTTGTGAAGCTTCTCACACTATATATATGTATATACATACATACATACATATATATATGTATATATATATATATATATATATATATAAATTACAGAGTTTGGAAGAAGACAAACTCCAAATGCTCAATTTGAAAACTAATGCTTGTGACAGTTTAATACGGTGCCACACATATCAAGAGTCCCCAGAATAAACGCATAGAACCTGTGCTAATTGCATTAAGCCTAACAGGAAAAATTAATTTATCTGCATATCTGGAAACAGGTATATCCAATGAAATAAATTTACCAAGGGAGAAAATCAAAATGAATTTGGATATGAAGAAATAAATGAGGTAGGAAAAGTTGTTGATTGAGTTTCCAAAATGAATGTTCAGCCAAGCTGTTGAGAGAGAATTTAGCAATAATCATTCAAGATAAAAGCTACACGATTTGAACAAGCTGTTCCAATTTTAACACCAAATGAAGGCTTAAAATGGAAATTACTGAATTTACTCCCACAAGATGAGTAAATCAAAACTACTTTTAATTTTAAGAAAAGCAATGTTAAAAGAAATTATGTATTTAAGTTATTTGACTTGAGAAACTTGTAAGTATGAAGCTTATATTGGACCAATTTCATATAATGCATTATTGGAGAGTACAATATGCTTGATGGCCTTCCAATAATTACATAATCTCTTCAATATTCTATTTTTCTTTTAGAATTTCATACATAATTATACTGTACTTACCTCATTTTCACCCCTATCTCACACACGTATATATGAATATATGTGTGTATGTATGTATGTACTATGTATGTATGTATGTATGTATGTATATACACATATACATACTGAACTGGATAATCTATCAGGGAACTTGTACCTGGAAAAATGATTCTCCCTCTCTTGTAAACTATTTACAACCTGTATTTCTTCTTCTAGCAGTAGAGCCTGGTAGACTTGCCCCAATAAACATTGGCATGTTGAACAATGTGTATTGCTCAAGTGTTGTTTAGCCAACCTTACTGTTCAGACTTCATGGGTGCAGCTTCCTTGTTATTTGAAAAAGACAGTATCTTTAAGCAGACATCCTAGTCTTCTGGCTCTTAAAATCTTTCCACGCCCTATTCTCAATGTTCCCTGAGCCTTATTTTATAAAAGTGCTTGTATGGACTCTTGAATTATCTTGAAAGTTTAATCACCATTCACATAACACTAGATCCAGGGGAAGATGAACTAATTTCTTAACAAAACAGTTGTATAAATGAATTATCCATTTATCACTCACTGTAGATTGAATACTGTAAATATTAGAGAATATTATCCTATGATAATAAAGAGGAGAAACTTGAAGCCTAAAGCTTTCTCACTCTTACAGAGTTTCTAGATCAATAAACCCATGCTTTCCTCTCTGCCTGTAGGCAGAAGAGGTACAACGTAAAACCGGGGAGCTGGCCTGCTTTACTGTTCACTCACCTACTCTTTTGTTCATTATCTTTGTCCTCAGCCACATCCATGAATCCCCTCCCTGTTTCTGATTTTATACTGCCTTCTATCTACTGAACTAACTGCTAATTTAGTCACGTTATCTTTACCTTGCTTTTGAACTTGTCACTCTACTATCCTAGTATTTGACCTTGGTTTCTCTTAATAGCACTGCTCCTGGTATAATGGATGATCTTCTGTCTGTTCAAAATTAGTAGTCTGGAGGATTCTGTAACCACCAGTTATCTTTAGTTTACTCAAATACTCAAGATGAATATTTTCATGCTATTACAGTAGCTCATGGAATGGTTTGAATATGGTTTGACTCTTCTAAAATTCACATTGAAACATAATCTTCATTATCAGACACAAGGAAGTAAGATGTGGTTAAGGATCTTTCTTAACTGGATTAGCTCATTCATGTTACTAATGGGTTCATAGGTTATCTCAAGGGTAAGTCTTCCATGAAATTCAGTTTCAATGGATCTTTTATTCTCCCTGTATCTAAGCTGGTTTTTCTCCCAACAAGAAAGTCATCCTCAGGACACCCCAAGTTTGGACCAACACCACAACCACAAATCAAAATTTTTCTATCAGTTTGTGATATTGTATTTGCCATAGAAAACAGACTGGAATGAGAAGAGCTTATTAACTGCTCAAATCATGTAATGTTGCTAATCCTCCTCATTATCCAGTAATTTTAAATGTTGATGGAGTATACAGAGATAGAAACATTTTCATTTGCTAAGATCATCATTCATTGTTCATGTGCTCAGGAAATAATTATCAAATACCTACAGCAGATCACGCATAGGGTCGGGTGCAATAATACAGCGGTTTAGATGGTAAACAATCAAGCATGGATAAAGTTTTGACAAGTAATTACAATTTATGTAGAGATTCGAAAGTAAGGTACAAATACTATAGAGCTGTATATTTTAAAGAGGAGACATAGCTTATCCCTGGCTGCCAAAAAAATTAATCCAGATAATGGAGGAAGTCAGGAGAAAAAAATTAGTAGCATTCCACCTAAACCCTCAACTTACAAATCAAGTCATCTGGGACTGAAAGGAGGAAATGTCCAGATGTCCCTTATTGGTAGTGGCTAATTATCATACATACCCCTCCACCTGCCATTCACTTTCTGAATGGAACTTTTCACATGTAGGGGGTAAATAAGGTTTCTGTAGAAACTGATGAACTTCAGACAAACACTACAAATGGTATGGTTAAATAAATACTTGGAAGTTTTTTATTCAAGTCAATACAAATATGATAGAGACTCCGGAGTTAGTTCAGTGGGTGCTTACTGTACAACCATGTAGTTCGAATCTTAGATGGTCTTTTAATAAAAAAAAAAACCCAGAGCCAGATATCAGGGTGAAAGCTAAAATCTCAGAGAAACAGAAAAGCCAGCCCCTAGTTCTTACCTCTACAAAATCCTCAGCCTACGGAGCATGAGTTCCTGTTTCCTCACATCTTATATACTTTTCTCTGCCCTGCCATATTACTTTCTCAGATTAAAGGTGTGTGTGCTTCCCAAGCAAAGGCATGAGATCTTAAGTGCCGGGACTAAAGGTGTGTGCCACAACTGCTTGGCCTCTATGTCTCAACTAGTGGCTGGCTCTGTCCTCTGATCCTCAGGCAAGTTTATTAGGGTATATAATATATCACCATACAACCATGAAGGTCTGAGCTTTGATTCCCCATGACCATGTAGGAGCTAGACATGGCAGTATAAATCTGTAACTCCAGACCTGGGGGTGGGGTTGGGGAGGGATAGAATAAGGTAGATTCCTATAGCTTACTGGCCAGACAGTGAGAAATTATATTTTTAGATGGCGAAAGATTTATATATATGAAGGATACCAAAGGAAAAAGAGATTTTTGCAGATGTAATGAAGGACTACAGCCAAATGAATTTTCAATTGAAGTTAGATTCATATTCTATCATCAGTCAGGTTATACTGAGTTCATAAGTTAACCACATTTCTCTTATACTCCATAATAGCAACTGAGATATGCAACTTCCAAAGAGAAAGGTTTACATTGACTCGTTGTTTTAGAGGCTTCAGCCCATGATTCAGTGGTCCTATTACTTCCAGTAACACAGCATAGCAAAAATCAGCAGTAGGGCAAAAAGACCTGCCTTTGCCTGCAAAGCACAGGAAAGGAAGAGGGACAGGTTGAGGCACTATTATCCCATTCAAGAGGACAAACTCAATAACCCCTACAGACCTTGTCTTGGCCCCATCTACTTAAGTTTCTACCACTTCCCAACAGCACCTTCCTGAGGGTCAAATCTTTAACCATAGACATTAGGGCAGCATACACGGTCCAAAGCATAGTAGTTGTCTTGGTCTACAATAGAAGAGCTCCTTATAAGAGGGTTAAAGCTTCAAACGTTCTCCTGTCGAACTTTAAAGAGATACTTTGACTTCTGCAGCTGCAAAGGATTGAATTCCACCAAGAACCACTTGGACTTAGAAGAGGACTCTTTGCCTCTGATGTAATGGTAGCTCCAGCCAGCACCTTGATTGCAGTCATATGAGACTGAACAGAAGCCTCAGTTGAGTTGGGCTCACACTTTTGACCCATGGAAACCGAGATAATCAGATGGATGATGTTTTAATGCAAAATGTTTGTAGTACTAGGGAATTGACATCATATCTGGGCTGACTGCACAGTCCTGTACAGGATTGCACAAAAATAAAGACGGCTGCTTTCTTTAAGCACATAACAACAGAGTATCAGTTAGCTCAGGCTGCCATAACAAAATACTATCATCTAGCTACCTTCAACTACCAACCATTGTTTTCTCATAGTTTAGGGGCAGGAATTTTCAGGTAACAGTAGAGATGGTTTGGGGTGAGGTTTTTCTCATTGACTTCCAAATGCCAAACACACTCTTGCTTCATCTTTACAAGGTCTTTCATCTGTGCACAACCATGGAGGGAAGGAAGGGCTGGGAGGGGGAGGGTGTCTTGTAGCTCTTCTTTGTTTAAAGACATACATGTTACTGAATGGAGGCCTCACACCTGTAAACTCACCTAGTCTAATTGCCTCCTTAAAGGTCCTATCCACAACCAGCAACTGCAATTCAATTGGAATTTAGATGTTCAACATATGGACTTGGAAAAGTGCTGTGGGTCAATTTCCTACAGTATTAAAACTGTCCATTTTAGACAGAAGTTCCATAAGACCTAAGATGTTCACGGGTAGGGGAGAAGGTGAAACAACAGGATATCCTAAGCAGAGGTGAAACGTTCTATCCTGCAGAAAAGCTCCTCAACTGTTTTACCTCCAGGAAATTCGTGAAACTGACAGGGTTTGCTAGGCCCCTCCCTCCCAAGCATACTTAAGCAGCAAGAGATGCTCAAGCTGAGCTGCCTAAAAGTTCAGACCAGACCTGCTTCCTAGAAGACAGATCAGTCAAGCTACCTTTAAGAAGCTCAGACTAACCGAACTTCCTGCAAACGGGACTCTCTAACCTGTTGAGCTGCCTGTAGTGCGCTCCAGGTTTCCAGCTTTTGTGAGCTGTCACCCATGCTAGGGTGGGCTTTAGAGATGCAGCTGTCTTTGATTCATTTCTATTCTGGTAAGTGGACTCACCCATATTCCTATAAGTAACCCAATAAAATCCATTGGTTCACCAAGTTGAACCTCAGCTATACCCATCCAGGCCGAGCAGACATTTGTTCACATCTCCCCAGGAAGACTGTCACCCAACAGGAGGACACAATTCGGTCCACCATAAACAGATGATGCAAACTGATGGCGGAGGTGGAAACGGGTGTCAGTGGGGAAAAATAAAAGGGACACTGCTGGAAATGACCATTCTCAGAGCCTGAGGATTATCAGAATTTTAAAGATGAGAAGAATCCCCAACTGAAGCAAGTTTTCAGTCTTGGAGAGACCCATTAAAAAAAGATACAACTGACAGAAAATGAACTAGTATCTATGTATGAGTTCATTTTCTTGTCACTGTGACCAATTTTCTGACAAAACGAAGGAGAAATTTTCTTTAGGCTCATGGTGTGGGGGTGGGGTTAGCATATAGTTGCTTAGGCCTGAGCACTGGGAAGAATGTCATAGCAGCAGATTATGTTGAAGGGGAGGGATGTTTACTTCCTCATCACCAGGAAACTAAAAGAAAGTGACTACAAGAAGAGACAAGCCCAAAATTTAGTCCTAGGAACCCATCTCCTGACATACTTCCTTCAAAGGGACAAGAAGTTTCACTATCTTCAGATAATCCATTTAAATTTTTAGTCTACTAAAGGATGGCCCCATTGTTTATGCCTGAGTCCTCATGATCTGCAAACATCCTTACAGACACACCCAGAACAGCACTGAGCTAATAGTCTAGGGATTTTCTAGTCAGTCGACAATCGAAATTGACTACCATAGGCTGTAGGGATGGCTCAGTAGTTAATAGTGCTTGCTGTTCTGCTAAAGGATCAAAGTCTAGTTCCTTACAACCCATGCCTGGTTAGATTGCTCACATTCACCTGTGACTCCAGATCCAAGGGATCTGATACTCTCTTCTGGCCTCTGTGCACACCCATCATACACAGAAACATGCTAATAATAAAATATTTTTGAAAAGATTAACTATCACAATTCCTTAGTGGGATGTTGTACTTTGTTTGGACATGAATTATCTAAGAAAAGATGAATGTAAAAAGACCAAGAAAATGGTTCAAATGAAGACTCAACCAGCCAGGTAAGAGTTATTATGTTCACTACAGGTTAGAGAAACAGCCACAGATTAAGAGCACTTTTGGCTTTTTCAGAATTCAATTCCCAGCACCCAAGCATGATGGCTCACAACCATTTGTAACTCCAGCTTCAGGAGATCCAACACTTTCTTCTTGAGTGCAAGTACACGTACACGTATGTACATATATACACATACATACACACACACACACACACACACACCTTTTTAAAATTTAAAAATATTACATTGACAAAAATATTACATTGACAAAAAACACAAACTAAAGATATTGAGGATCATGTTTGAATTTTTAAACTATTTTAAATAATTTAAATAACCATAAATCTAGTCATTAAAGTATAATTAGAGCAATTTTAATTCAAATAAGTGAGACACTTACATTTTTTCCACCTTTATTTTGTTATTTATTTATTTATTAACATTAAAATGTATATACTTATTATATGGGTTTGAAATATATCTGCATCAACATGCCTTACTTTACATGCTTTGCGAACACATAAAATGCACTCTTGAGTCAGGCGGTGGTGGCGCATGCCTTTAATCCCAGCACTCAGGAGGCAGAGGCAGGTGGATCTCTGTGAGTTTGAGGCCAGCCTGGTCTGCGTAGCGAGATGCAGGACAGGCACCAAAACTACACGGAGAAACCCTGTCTCGAAAAAGAAACAAACAACAACAAAAAATGCACTCTTGAAGTTTCAAGAGTGCATATTTTGTTGTTACTCATGGCCACTGTACTGTACAGTGGATTTTCTAAAATATATGTACATGTAGTTTTGTTTCCCAATAATCAAGCTACCTATCTTATTATACTTAGTACAGTTAGATATGGGAAAATGGTTGATATAACTTACTAAAAGCTGAAGTACTTTGTGGATCAATCTCCACTAAAACAAAGTAAAACATTCTACTAAGGAATTGTGATAGTTAAAGTTTGTATTACTTATTTGTGTGTGTGTGTGTGTGTGTGTGTGTATGCATGCATATGTGCATACCATGTATGTGCCAGTGCTCATGGAGGCCAAAAGGAGGCATTGGTTTCTCTGGAGTTATAGACAGTTCTAAGTGCTCCTTTATGTGTTCTTAGAACTGAATTCAGGTTCTCTAGAAGAGCAGCAAGCACATTCAACTGCTGAGTCATCTCTCTACCCTGAGGTTGCTAAACTGGACTGTCCACTAGTTTGGTTAAGACATGGCTAGTATACTAATAAGCACAGTGCTGTGCATGTGAGGGTGTTTCCAGACACACAAAACATAACCCTCAAGAGGCAGCGTTGCATAAAAGGGTTTTGCATAAAAGGCTCTTCAAATATGATGGAAGTGCATAGATCCTAGCTAAAGATGTACAGTATCCACTCATAAGCCCAGTAAGGAGAGCCTAGGACAGCTTAATGACATAATAAACTACTCTTGTCTAGGTGTAGATTGTCAGCAATCACCCAAGTCTCACATTCAGATCCTTGATTTGGGTCTGCATGTTTCTAAACTTTAACTTTTAGTTAAAAGATTAACCTTGGGCATGACTGGGGCATTGGTCTGAGACAAGTTAGGAAGCCAGTTCTTATATTTGTCTTCAGCTTTGCCCTTTTGTCATGGTGATTAATTGGCCATTCCTACTGGAGGTTATTATTAGCTGCATTCTACATGGAGGAAATTTGGCTTTAAGAGAGTCTGCAATTGACCCTGCCCCATTTGCTGTCACAGAATGATAGATCACAATCCAGAACCGTCCAACTCTAAAGCATGCTCCTTCCGCTACATTAAGCTTCCTTCCTGGGTCTGCAAAATCTCATATTTCATTCAGTAATCTCTGGATGTATCCAGTGACGATTTGCTTCGCATCTACACATTCAACTGTACCACGTAAAAAAACTGAAAATGCACAGTTTCTGCTTATGAGAAGCCTAGAATGTCTCTTAAAAGAAAAGGAAAATAATGAACAGAAAAGCAAACAGAGCAAGTGTATAAGTAAAGCTGGCCCAGGAAATACCCTCAATGGCAAGCTGTGTAAATCAGTTTCCCTAACTGCAACAAAATGGTAAGATAAGCAGCCTAGAGTGGGAAGAAGGACATTCTGGTTTAGTTCACAGTTTGGGGGAGTTCTGGTCCATGACTGATAATAAGCCATGTCACTTTGAGGATCACAACATGGGGGGAGCATGTGTTGGAGCAAAACTACGTACCTTGTGGACAAGAAAGCACACAGGAGAAAGAAAAAAAGATCAGTCTCAAAATCCCCTCTACTGACCCCAAAGGCATGAAGACCTCTCAGTAGGTACCTCCATCTAAAAGTTCTATTGCTCAGTAACATTAGGTGGCCAAACCCTTAATATATGTGGCTTTGTGTACCATTTAGGGCTTTTATAGAAGATATGTAACAATATGCAGAGAGAGACAGTATAAAAACATAACAAATGTGACTATGCAGGTGAAGTTGTACAATCCATCCCCCGAAAACCCCAGACCAAGGAAAGACACTGGTGGAGCTTTAGTAGAATCCTGAATGCCTGAGAACCAAGGGAGACAATGGTGGGAAACACAGCCTGAGTATCTCTCTGCACCAAAATCTCCTATGTATGTGTGCAAGAGAAAGATGAACAGCATAGCCCAAGTAGACAGAGATAATGCATCCTCCTTTATCTTTGTGTTCTATTCATGTTTTCATCAGATTGGTAAGAACAGACCATTTTAAAACCGAGCTCCCAAACTATAAGCTAATCTTCCAGAGATACCCTCTGACACATCCAAAAATACTGTTGTATTGGATATGCTGGCTACCTTTGTTGAAGTCAAATTAAGACATACAATTAATCCCCACCACAGGAAATAAGAGAAATTTATGGATGACCATGTTAAAATGTGGTTAAGTAATCTTAGAGACTGTCAATGAAATTCCTGGTTAGGGAGATGGGGACCCATGTTGGTAATAAAAGCAGACTGTATTGAAAATATGAACATAGATGGCTTTGTGGAGAAAATGGAAGTGGTACTTTAGAACTAGACCATATAATTAGAAGTCTTCTCTTCTATTGCCATCACTATGTTCTAGGGATGCGACCTCTACATGGCATGCATACCCTCTGAAGAACTGATACAGAGAGTTCCCTGGGCAGGATACCCTAGTCTCATGCTCCGAACATTCTGAGGGTAAAACTCTGAGGTACCAGTTATTTGGAATATGGTGTAGAATACTTTCTTGCATGTGGTTAAAATACAGGCTGAGAAAGGACAGAAGTCTTTTAGTCTTACTAACTTTGTACCTTACTGACAGTATGGTTAAGGATGACCAAAGTAGACTTTCTAAAGTAAAGGCTTTGTTGTGAGAGTCAGGCAGGATTCAGTAGACAATGTTGGGATAAGAGGGAAGACGGGGGAGACAGGAGAGCATTCTTAGCAGAGGGAACTAAATGAGCAAAGTGTGAATGAAAAGGGACTAGCAGAAAGTACCATCAAGGACTAAGCAATGCAAAGTTTATTAGAAGCAGGAACCTTACGTAGCTCTTGCTTCCTAGAAATTTTTCTCATCCTCTCCCTGCAGTCTCTGCCCACCCCCCAAACTTAGCTGCTATTGCCTGAATTGTGACCTGACCAAGAGCTTACGTTCTAGTGACCATTTCATTAAAACGTGACCTCATTTGAAAAATAAGATAGCCACAGAGGGACATAATCAGGTCAGTTGAGGTTCATACTAGAGTAAAGGAAGCCTTTGCTCCAAGATGGCTTCCTTGATGAAAGCAAGACTGTAGATACAGATATATGCACACAAGGAGGACACCATTCAGTTATCAAAACAAATTGGACCTTCTTTTTTTTTTTTTTTTTTTTTTTGGTTTTTCGAGACAGGGTTTCTCTGTGTAGCTTTGCGCCTTTCCTGGAGCTCACTTGGTAGCCCAGGCTGGCCTCGAACTCACAGAGATCCGCCTGACTCTGCCTCCCGAGTGCTGGGATTAAAGGCGTGCACCACCAACGCCCAGCTCAAATTGGACCTTCTTTTCACATGCCAAGGAGTGGCAAAATTTGACAGCAAAGTACCCAAAGCTAGGTGACAGTGACAAAATAGCCCTGGAAAGGGCCAAACCTGTTGACACCCTTGGTGACCTTTGGTTACATTGCTGGTTGTTGCAACCAAATACTTGATCAAAGCAAGTTAGAGAAAGAAGAGATTAGTTTAACTTATAGTTTAGGGGATACAGTCCACCAGGTGAGGCAGGGACAGGAAGTAGCTGGTCACTTCCTGTCTGCAGTCAAGAGAGCGAAGTGCTGGTTTTATGTAGCCCAGGACCAAGTCCTTGGCATGGTCCCACCCACATTTAGTGTCATTCTTGCCACCTAATTAACCTAGGTCATCTTTCAAGAGGCTTAGCTCCATAGAGTTTAGATTCTGTCGAGTTGAGAGTCAGTATCAATCATCACACAGCCCGTTTGCGGCTCCCACACTGGTAGACAGTATGTCCCATCTAGAAAGCACTTAAACGTGAGTCTCTGATATGACCCTCTGTTGTGTACTCCCTGCTCATCCTCCTCATGTTAGCTTTCCCAGGAAGCCATTCTGTAAGTTCTTTGAGCGTTTCGTATTTAAGTACACTACATTTTCATCAAGTCCACGTCTTCTCCCACTCCTTCCAACTGTTACCCTTTGCCTCCCGACATCCCTTTCTCAAATTCATGCACTTGTCTCCTAGCCATCTACATTGTTGCTGCTGTCCATCTGCACAAGGATGTGGTCCTGAAGCCTGTTGTTAGCGGTTTTTACTCTTTTCCTCTTTTGGGGGGGCTGCCACCCAGCTCCCACATAAATACACAGAGGCCTTTTCTTCTTATGAATGCCCGGCTTTAGCTCGACTTATTTCTTGCCAGCTTTCCTTAACTTTAAATTAGCCCTGTCTACATTTTACCTCTGGGCTTTTCCCATTCTCTTACTTCTGTAAATCTTACCCTTATTCCATGGCTTGCTGTGTAGCTGGGTGGCTGTTCCCTGGAGTCCTCCTCCTTCTCTGGTTCCTCCTTCTTTGATCTCTCCTGCCCAGATTTCTCCTTCTATTTCTTCTCTCCGCCTGCCAGCCCCGCCTATCCTTTCTCCTGCCTTGCTATTGGTCATTCAGATCTTTATTAGCTCTTCAGGTGTTTTAGACAGGCACAGCAACACAGCTTCACAGAGTTAAACAAATGCAGCATAAACAAAAGTAACACACCTTAAAATAATATCCCCCAACAGAAGGCTTTTTCTTTCTACCCCTTGAAAACCTTATTATTTCCTTCTCTCTGAACTCTTAAAACAGCGTTTTGTCCCAACTACTTTTCAAATAGACGTGGCACTCACTTGTGCTATCATCCTTCCTGATTTCATCTTCCTCCATGACAGACTCGAAGCTCAAACTTGGGTCAGAGAGAGATAATTTGGAGACCTGAGGTAGGATCTGGCACATGATAGAAACTCAGACCATGTCTGTTAGAGTGAAGTGGTTTTTAAAGGACATAGCACATAAAGCAAACCCTTTGAGAATATAGTCTTAGCCACTTCTATTTTTCCTTGACTTGGGTGAAGTCAGGAAGCTCCATTTCGGTACCTTTTCTGTGACAGGTTCTGAAATATCCCCTAATGATGCAGAGATGAATCAGACACAACAGCCCATGACTGTGGGAACTCACAGTGCAATAAAGAAAACACCTACAATAATCCGTAACACATGTTAAGTTAGAATTTTATACAGGGTTAATATTCTAGGAAGCCCAAAGAGGAAGAGCCTAACCAAAGGACTAGGGTGGAGGGCTTGATAAGGTGTTGGTAACAGCAGAGCCTAGATGGGAAAAGCGGTTTTCCCCACTCTCTTTTGGAGGTGATGGGGTGACTGGTAACACAGGGGCTTAAACTGTTGATCTTAGCGTTTCCTGCAATGTTTATTTGGACAGTTCAGCATTTCACTGAGCAGCAGGTGATTAAGCATGGATTTACTGAGAAGGGATCAGGAGGTGGTACCGTTAGAAAATAACCACCACCTGTAGTCAGTGGTTACCCCCACCAGGACTGAGATCTGAAAAAGCAGCAGGGGGAAGTGTTCTAATGAGTTTCGAACAGATTGGAATGCAGGTCCTCAGAGTGCAACTCTGAGGGCAAGCAGCTGCCACTGTGAGCCGCTCCTGTGGCCTCAACCCAGTTCTTGAGATAGGGCTCCTAGGGACACAGTGTTCTGCAGGCTTCTGGCACACGGTGTAAAACTCACTTATGCTTTCAATCTTGGAAGTCGTTCAATTTAATATGCAATTGTACCACTAGACAACAGCTCCTCCTTCTCCCTCTATCCAAGTTTGCAGGAGTTGTCAGAGCAAGCACCACAGAATAGTTGGGGTAGATATCAGAAGTTTATTTTCACACAATTCTGGAGACCAAGGAGTCCAGAATCAGGACACCAGCAAGCTTGGTTGCGGTGGTATTGTGTTCCCCCAAAATATTGTACACTTATCTGGGGTCAGAGACAGAACAGTCACTAGATACAAAGGCTAGAAAATGGTGGCACTCACACGTTTAATCCTAGCACTCCAGAGGTAGAAATCCCTCTGGATCTCTGTGAGTTCAAGGCCACATTGGAAACGGCCAGGCATGGTGACTCACACCTTTAATCCCAGAAAGTGAGCCTTTAATCCCACAGAGTGGTGGTAGAAAGCAGAAAGGTATATAAGGCATGAGGACCAGAAACTAGAAGCATTTGGCTGGTTAAGCTTTCAGGCTTCTAGCAGCACAGTTCAGCTGAAACCCATTCTAGATGAGGACTCAGAGGCCTCCAGTCTGAGGAAACAAG
>CABHPQ010138313.1:0-25840 GCA_902168405.1 Peromyscus aztecus
ATTTATTTTTCCGCCATTGTAATTATTGGTGATATCAGCTTATCCATCGCGGCCTCCCCTACCAGCTCCAGGGTTGTCACTGCCCGCTTGCTACCCGCCCCTCCAGTCCGCTGCAGGTTGGAAGCGGCACCCTACGGGCCTGCGCGCGCTCCCCCTCCTGGTGAACCTTGTCTTCCGGCTGGGTGTGAGGGAACAGGCCGGGAGGAGCATAGTAGGCTTTAGCTAGCCTCGGCCAGGGGGACTGGGGAGACTGGGCTCTTGGTTGGCCACTGTGAGCGGGGAGTGGGAACCCGGCACAGCCCCACTGCTGCACTTGCACTCCTGACGCCCTGGTGCTCCCGGGTCTGCTCCGCCAGCACTGCTGTCACCTTCAGGTTGCCTTGGAGCCTCAAAGGGGGGCGGTGTGAAGTCTCCAGGCTTCCCAGAACCTGGGCTCCAAGAGGGCACCGTTCGCTGCAGGAATCTGGTACCCGCAGGTAGGCCGTCCGGAGCGGATTCTGGTCTGATGGTCGAGGCTAGGAGACAGGAAATTGTGCGCAGGATGCTGATGGAGAAGGTGGACCAAGCTGGTGTCTTTGCGTTCTCAACAGTCCTCAGCAAAACTGTTCTGTTCTGCGTCTCAATTGTTTTCTATACAGAATATTGATTATACTATTTGCGACATGTGGACAGCTTTATTGAAATTTTATAAGATAGTCTAGTTCTCTACTGAACGTGATACTTAGGCATGTTGACACGAAAAGCACATAACTTGAATATAACTCAGGCGATGAATATTGGCTTTGCAAAAGGTATGTTTATTTGATAGAACTGTCCATTTCAATGACTTTCACAAATCATTTCTCTAGTGCTGTCCTGAAAGTTTGGGGTTCCTACTGCTTGGGAGATACTGTGAATAAATTGCGGGATTGAAATGTGTTCCTGCAATCGTTCTCATTACCAAGTCTTAATATGTTAATCAAAATGAGGGGGAAACAATTACAATAATGTCTGGTGCAATGTAGGCACCTAAAAAGTATTTGTTGGACCTAGCTTCTACAAAGGCTAGGCCCTGGGATACAATTGTCAGGACAACCAGACTTTCAGGAGGCAGCCGTTTGTACACACACACACACACACACACACACACACACACACACACACAAAAGTAAAATCATATTCTGGAAAAAAAGGTTCCAATGTATGAACAGGAAAACTGGCCTAGTTAGAACATCAAAGTGGCATTTGAGTATACCTTTAGAAGGTGGGTGAGAATGAATTAGTAAGAGGGTGGGGGCTAGAAGACAGATTTCAGAAAACCAAAAAGTACTGTGGAAGGACAGAGGAGGGTATGTGGGGTAAGGTGGCTCTAAAGAGATAGATTTCAGACCAATTAAGGAGTTAGCCTTTTGCTCCAAGAGCTGAAGGCTTTAGGCAGGGAAGTTCTATGAGACATATGTGTAGCAGACTTTATTATCTGCTGTCTATGTAGGGATTAGGGTAGAAAAGATAGCTCAAAGGGTGGGTGTCATGGAGTTATAAACAGAGATGGAAGGAGATACAAATCCTGACATCTGCAGGCTAAGTGGTGGGCAATCAGCCCTTCATACCTCAGTTTTTCCTGAGACGACGATTGCAGCTTATTAGAATGATCTATGTCTGTAATTGTTTGTTTCCAGCAATTGTGCTCTCTTCATTTTAAGAAAGCAGGCTCTTAGTAAAGTCCTGAGGATACTAAAGCAGAAGCCCTTCTGAGTTTAACTGCAGAGGGGCACAGATGTGGATCAGTCATGGTGTGGAAATAAAAACACTAGCATGGGTCATTTTGTTATCATTTTCTGTGAAATACCTTCTGATACTTCATAACTTTTTCTGCAATATATTTTACATGTGTCACCAAACCTATAAATATACATATTTTCAGAGATATTCACATAAAACAGTTGTTCAAAGGAGGAAATATTAATACTTTTCATTTTTAGGGACAATCTATGTAAAATATATCTTCAGGTAGATTGCATTTATTTATTTTTTTTAAGATAAAATGAGACCAAAGAGATTGTTCTTGTTCAGTGACTACTGCTTAAAGCAAACAAACCAAAAACAGATGGCCACATGTTTTATTAATCAAGTGCTGTGCTCTTAATCACCTTCATGGTCTAGAAAGCTCAGTCATATCTTTCATTCTTAAGTGAAGCTGTTTCCCTTGCCTATTTTGTTTTAGTTTTGGTTATTTGAGCTAGGGTCCTGCCCAGTGTGGCTGGCTTAGAACTAGCTGTGCAATTTAGTCTAGACTCAGTCTTGAAGCAGCCTCTTGTTTCTGCCTCTTGAGTCCTGGGATTATAGAAATGGGCTACCACATTCAATTTTGCCCACACTTTTTTTTTTCCTTTCTGTAGGTTCCAAATGAGCATAAAATCACTAAACTGTGATATATATTGCTATTCCCATAGTCAAAATTTTATTTGCCTTGAGGAAGGTAGTGATGGCAGGGTAGAATTAAGTGTCAGGTTGTGATCTACAAAGGGTAGTGCCTGGGGGTGTGTGATGCACTGACTCAGTAACCTCTGTTCACTGCCCCAGCTGACCATCTGTTGTCTGTTATTCTTCCTCACCCAACCACAGACACATTTGTGTCCCTCCACCACACAGCTTTTAAAGAAGGACATGAGGTTGTATAGAATATTATTTTAAGATGTGTTACATTTGTTTATGCTGTGGAACATTTGTTTAATGATGCAAAGATCTGTTGCCTTCTTTTATGTTGCAGTTGTTTAATTCTATGAAGCTGTGTTACTTTGCTTGTCTAAAACACCTGCCGGTCTAATAAAGAGCTGAACGGTCAATAGTGAGGTAAGAGAAAGGATAGGTGGGGCTGGCAGGAAGAGAGAATAAATAGAAGGAGAAATCTGGGAGGAAAGGAAGAAGGAGCAAGAGAACAAGGAGAGGAGGATGCTAGGAGCCATCCACACAGCCACACAGCCACACAGCCAGCCATGGAGTAACAGTGAAAGTAAGATTTACAGAAGTAAGAAAAGGGAAAGCCCCAGAGACAAAAGGTAGATGGGATAATTTAAAGTTAAGAAAAGCTGGTTAAGAAACAAGCCAAGCTAAGGCTGGACATTTATAATTAAGAATAAGCCTCTGTGTGTGATTTATTTGGGAGCTGACTGGTGGGCCCCCAAAAGAGCTAAAACCAAAAAAGTAAAGAAAACAACCAACAATGAGAATCACAGCTAGGAAGTTGGAAATCAGGACTTGTAGAAATCCAATCGTCAGAGAAGACCAGCGTAGTCTGCAAACCTCATGCATTATGCTTCCCTTTGCAGCTTCCTGCACTATCACCATCACACCACAAAACGAAGAAAAAAGAGAAAGCTCAGACACTATCTGTAGACACATTAAGACTTCTTTACTTAAAAGTGTTCTCAGTGACACCACTGCAGGTACCACTTTGGTGATAATGTACCTCTATCCTGTGAGCCACTGTTAACTGCAAATGAGAAAAAAGCTTGCCTGAAGTTGTGAGGTGAAGTCATGTCTTATAGAAGGGGAAACTTACTTGGCACAGACGGAGTCTCCTTCCTAGGAGTGTATTTCCTTAAATTCCATTAATGGTGTTCGTGACCTTTACCCCTTTCATTCAGGAGATGCTGGAGGATCCTCTGTTCTTCATCACATCTGTTTCTTAGAGATTCAGCCAGGCTTGTACCATTTAATACTTGTGTGATGGCTATTGAGCAAATCATAATCTGTGGTTATTTTCATTTCTAGTGTTTACCATAAGCATATGAGAAAATATATCAGTAGTAAAAAGGCACAATGACCCCTGTGGATGGATTTAATCTTTCACGCACTGCATGGTCACTGGAGCCTGGAAAGGCCTGTCTTGCTCCACAAGGCACCTACCTTTGATTTCCTATGATGCTGTGCCTCACTAGGGACTTGTTCCTTTGTAAGGCTGTAGCTTCTTTGAATGCCCTCAGTGGCTATTTGAACTTTACTATTTTCTTCCTCAGAGGAATCAGGTTAGACTTGAAGCCCAGTTTTCCCTGGGAATGATCAGAAGTTAGTGAGAGTGACTTTAAATTGTAAATTTTATTTGTTGAACATGATCACTATCATCATGTATGTTTTATCCCTGTATACATTTTTTATCATCTGGTCAGTGTACTACTTTAGACAGTATTATTTAGACTTAATTCATATGCCATACAATCCACTCATTACAATGTACACTTCAGTGGCATTTTAGAATATTCTCCAAGTTGGACCTTTACTATGTTCTTGTGTTAGTTATGGATATCTTCATTATTTCAAAGAAAAGGCTTATCATGCCGAACCTTCCATCCCACGGCAACTGCTCAGGTACACTCTGCTTTGTAGACTTGCCGCTCCTGGAGGTTTTGTGTAAATTTAACTCTTGAGGGATCAGTTCTTTTGTGACTAGCTTTTCCATTAGCATAATGTTTCCAAAGTCCATTTATCTTGTATCAGGATCAGTAGTTCTTTTTATTGCAAAGTAGTGTTTCACCAGATGGATGTGCCTTTACCCATTGGTCAGTTACGAGGCTTTGGGTTGTTTTCACTTTTTGCCATTATGAGTAATGTTGCTATTCAGGGCATGGTTTAATGTTTACTACCTGTATTGAGAGGGAAATTTTCAGACTACACAGTAAGTGTTGAAATGTATGAATAACTGTTAGGTAAGCTCACGAGACCATTTTATATATCTAATAGCGGCATATGAGGGATCTGATTTTCCACACACTTCCCAACATTCACTGTTGCCTGTGTCTTTTTATTATAGCCATTTTGGTGGGTATGAGTTGGTAAATCATTGTGGTTTTGATTTGTGTTTCCATAGCAACTAATGATAATGAGCTTCTTTTCATGAACTCATTGTCCATTTCTGTAATGTCTTTACAGATGTGACTTTCCCCTTGTAACTGGGTTATTTGTATTTTATTCTCATATTTTGCTTTAAACTCATGTGTGTGTGTGTGTTTGTGTGCAGGTGCACATGCACGTGTGTACATGTGTGTGGAGGTCAGAGGTCAACATTGACTGTGTTCCATATTACTCAATCTTATTTTTTAAAACAAGGTCCCTCACTGTACCAGAGCCTCACTGATTTGGCTAGACTGTTGGCCAGCAAACCCTGGGGATACTCCTGCCTCTTCTTACCCAGAGCTGGCATTATGGGACAGCCAGCTTTTTATTTATTTATTTTTTAATGTATGTGCTGAAGATCCAACTCAGGTCCTCATATTTGCATGGCAAGCACTTAACCAACTAAGCTGTATTCCCTGTCCCCTAAGCTAATCATTAAGATAGATGGTTAGTCATCATAACTCAGGCTGTATGGTCATAAAATCAATTTGCATTGAGTGCAGGTATATGAAACATACTCGTTATAAAGTTTATTGCCATTCATCATGCCTGCTGGATAGCCAAACAATCTTTCCCTTCTGTCTTTCCTTAGGATCCCATCTGTCAACTCTGAAGCTTTTATAGAATGCTGTGAAAATTTGCCAAAGTTTTCAAAAAAAGTTTTTCAAAAGCGAGAGGGTTGTGACTTCTTCCTAGGAACAGAGACGTCTGCAGTTGCTTTCGATGCCTAACGTTGCAGAAGCTGGAAGATCCACTGATTCTGGACATGGTGAGCACAAATCCGAGAACAAGTCCCCAGAAGAAGATCTACAAGGTGCTGTACAATCTTTTTGCTCAAGTGCCTCAGGAGCACCTGTGGGCTCCAGAGGAGATGGTCATTATCCTTCAAGTTGTCCAGTGACTCATACCAGGGAAAAAATTTATGCCATATGTTCAGATTATGCCTTCCTCAACCAGGCAACCTCAGTCTACAAAACTCCCAACCCAGCCCGCTCTTCTTGCCTCCCTGATAATACCTCGATTTCTGCTGAAAATAGTTCAAGATACATTGGTATCCCAACTAGTACGTCAGAAATAATCTATAATGAAGAAAATAGCTTGGAAAACTTATCCACCAGCCTGGGCAAGCTACCTCTTGCGTGGGAAATTGATAAATCTGAATTTGATGGGGTGACCACAAATTTGAAACACAAATCAGGTAAGAAGGAGCTATTAAGTTCACAAGTGAAAACAATGCCAAGTATTTCTAAATCTTGCAGTGAAATATTTTCTGTTGCTAAACAAGTAGTATTGCTAACCATCCTGTCTGTCATTGCAGTTTTTTTTCTTTTTTTTTTTTGAGTAACCCTGGGCATAGTTAGTCCCTGAATGTGTTGCCCATGGAAAGTTCCAACATTATGTGTGCATTTTTGGAGCGTTGAAAATAAAAAAGAATAAAATGTAAGTATTAAAGATAAGTACATAATAGCTCAGAAAAGGCTAATGACACAGCTAGATTAATACTGTTATTTTGTAGCTTTGCAGGGACATGCTCATATTTCCTAATATAGGACATATTAAGACACTTCTGTTTTGAAAATTTTTGAATGTAAAAAGAACATCTGTTTTGATCAAAGTCTTGAAGTTTTTTTGTAGCTACCATACTTTAAAGTCCATTTTATTTCTCACATGTCTGTATGTATGTTTCTAAGGACTTGTTCATATTTCTTTCCATTCACTACTTGTTCCAAATGTTAAAAGGAGATTCTGTTTGACATCTCCTTCCCTCCTTTTCAGTGATAGCTCTAAAACTTCCTGATGGTAGGGAAGTTCTTTCTTCAGTCAGACCTGGTATTGATGTATTTTTCTGAAGCCAAACTTAAGAAATACTTGTCTTAAATTGGTTGATAATATGAACAGAGTCATAAAGTATTTAAATTGCTTTTAAATTTTAGATAACAGTGAACCTATAAATATAGAATTCTTTGTCATACCAAAATTTTAGCAGGATTACATAAGAATTAAATATATAATCAAACATTCTGTATCTAAGATTTAGTGTATATTTCTATATTATTCTATTAAATATTACTATTTTATACTATTATATATTGCATGTAATCCAGATAGAGGTAGAAATAAGAATGGTTATATAAGATATGGAAATACATATTCATTACTATTACTGAACTTTGAACAGAAATTCTAAATCACTGGGAATAAAAACAAACATCATCTTTTAGGATCTACTTTAAAGAATGACAACAGTAGGGGCTAAAGAGATGGTTCAGAGATTAAGAGCACTGGCTGCTTTTCCGAAGGACCTGAGTTCAATTCCCAGCACCCACATGGCAGCTCACAACTGTCTGTAACTACAATTCCAGGGGATCTGGTACCCTCACAGAGACATGGATGTGGACAAAACACCAATGCACATAAAAAAAATTTAAAAAATTATATAAAAAAATGACAACAGTAAAATTTGAGCACCCAGAAAGTCCTCTATCTACACAGAATAGGCTGTGTATGAACAGTGTAGGAGGATAGCATCACTCAGGGTGCCGTGTACAGTCTTCACTCTTGCACTGGAGTGCTCTTCAGATATTAATGCTTTTTCACTTTCCTTGAGTTAACAGGAATGCAAGGATTAAATGAACTAGGTTCTGCTGTTCTAATTGTATAGGTGAAGAAATTGAGGCTTAGATGGGATAAATCTGCCCAAAGTTGCATAGCCAGGTGGAACTAGGATTTTTATTTTGTTTCTAGTCACTCTGATGGTTTTATAAAACCTCTACTTGTGTTTGTGCATTTTGAAATCAGTTGTTCCAGAGATTGTTGTGTAAATCTGTAATCCTCAGGGGACTGACATGCTTTGTTGGTGCCTGTCTTTATGTACAATATGTCTTTTTTTGTAATATTTTGCTTTAGGGTTTATAATTAGTGCTATGCAGGTCCCTTAAAACAAGCTGGGGAGTGCTTTTTCCTGTTTTCTGTGAGTTTGTAGTGGGATATAAAAATTTCTAACTATAGTTATGGAATTGCCTTATTGATAATTTTGTTGTCCCATTTGGGAGCCTGAAAGTGTACTTTCCCTCTAGAATTTGCAGGGCCTTTAGTGATGACTCATTCTTCACTCCTGGTCCCTTTTGCCCAACCTGAACCCCTAGGTGACCCAGCAACACTTACAGTTGCTGGTCACTGGACTGGGGAATGAATATTAGTTACCTTGCTGTGTATTATTTAATTGTGGTTTTTTTTCTGGCCTTTCCTTAAAATGTGCCACATTTCCAGAAGTCTCCAGAGTTCCAGAACAGCACCTGTCATTGCAGTTGTTGCCTAGGTAGAAAACAGCTTCTTGGTGCTCTCTACTCTCCACTGTTGAGATTTTTAAAGTGTGATTTGAAGTTCTGCTACTAGGAAAACTCATATGTGTAATCTTTATGCTTTCTTCAAGAATTGACCCTCTTTAACCAGGCATGGTGGTGCTTGTTTGTAATTCCAACACTCTGGAGGCTGAAGCAGAAGGATCGTGAGTTTGAAGATAGCTTGGGATACATAGTGAGTTCCAGGCTAATCCAGGACACATGGAAAGACCTTCCATCAGCAGAAAAATGTTCCTTTTACTAATATGGCATGTGTTTCAGGACTGTCTTGTTATGAAAACTGCTTTGATATTGACATGGTTGTCCCAGCTTTCTTTTGATTGATGTTTGTTGGTACATCTTCTTCCATTCTTTACTTTTAGATTTAGAAGTTACATTGATTTATAGCTTCTGTTTCTCACTTGCAGGGCTTTTGTATCTTCATTTATTACTAGAGCATTTTATCTGTATCATCTAATACAGTTCATACTTCAAATTCTTAGCAGATTTCAAAATCTGGGTTAGGTCAGAGTTGGCCTTAACTTTTCCTTAAGAGTGAATCGTTTCTTCGTTTTCTCACACACTATATCATTTTGGATTGTGTCCTGGATGTCCTGTTGTATCAACTCTGGTATATTACCCATCAAGCAAGCAAGCAAATAAGCAATCAATCAATCTAGCAATCTTTCTCTCCTCTCTCCCTTCTCCCTCCGTCCCTCCTTTCTCCCTTCCCTCCCCATCTCTTTGTGTGTTCTCTGTCTGTCTGTTTCTCTTGATCTCTCTCTGTGTGTCACTCTCTGTCTTTCTGTCTCTCTCTGTCTCTTTGTCTCTCTGATTGAACTGAAACTGCCAGCTCTGTCTGTTCTTGGATTGGGCCATTATCCCTGGCTGTCTTGCTTGAGGTTTACTCTGTGCATGTGTGGTCCAGGTCTTAGGACAAGGTTTGGTCTACATTTATACACAGAATTTGGGCCTCTATTTCTTTGATAACTTTCCTGTTTTCAGCTTCCTTTCTACCTCATTTGGTGATGATTGCCCAGAGCTCTATCTTGTGCTTCTGTAAGGAAAAACAATGGTGGATCTTCCTTCCTTCACTCTCCCCATCCCTTCTCCATTTCCTGGAGAGAGAGTGGTCCAGCCTGGCCTGTAATTCTTTTCATTTAAGTTTATTTATTTTATTTTTACTTGATGTGTATGGGTGTTTTGCCTGCATGATGTCTGTGCCCTATGTGTATGCCTGATACTTTCAGAGGCCAGAAGAGCATGGTGGATCCTGGAAATAGAGTTATAGATGGTTGTTAGCCACCACATGGGACTAAACCCAGGTCCTCTGCAAGAGCAGCCAGTGCTCTTAACTGCTGAACCAGCTCTCCAGGCTCTGGCCTATAATTCTTATTCTTCTTGCTTCAATGTTTTTGAGTACTGGGATTACAGGTGGGTGCCACTACACACTGCTCTGGATTTTCATTTATTTTCTTTCCTCATACTTTTCTCTAAATTCCAGGGTAGTTAATTGTAGTGGGAGAGGGCTATGTGGGTGTAGGGTTAGGAAGAAAGGATAGGATTATGTACAGAGCAGTGGATAAAGGTCATTTTGTATGTTATGCTTTAGCTACTACTTTGACATTGCGTTCTTCCTGCAAGTTCAGTGAAACATTGGCTCTAGAACCAATACTCCTGGTGGCGGCATGGAGATCTCTTACTTGTAATGTGTATGCTCATTTACCCCTTGAAGATTCACAACACACACACACACACACACACACACACACACACACACACACACACCAAAAGCAGCACAGGGACAGACTCACAGAACCCAGTGAGGAAAGAATGACAGGGCAGTCTTGGCTCACTGAGTCGCAGACTTGGTGTTTCATTAGCCTCACAAGTTTGAGTGCCTGCCAAAATTACCAAGGGAATTAAGTCATCAAGAGGCAGAGGAGGGAGTCCCAAGGAAAGTCACTTTTCTGTCTTCTCTCTGAGATTCATTTTAACCAATGAAAGAATCTGGCCCAGTGAGATTTAGTTCACTTTTGCAAGTGGTTGTTAAGCTCGGAAACATTTTGTATATTCTGTGTCTATGAAGACACAGAAAGAATAATTAAACAGGAGGGGAAATTGTGTTTTGATTGTATAGTGTTCTTTGTATAATGGTTTACAGATATTCCTTGTGTGGCAGTATTTCCTGAGTCCCAGCTGGTTATAGGAGCTACATGGTTATTGTGTATGGTACTGAAATAGATCTCCTGCAGTGAGTCTGTAAGCATGTATTATGTCTACATAATCTGTTTGATAACACAAAAATAAAATATTAGCCTCAATTAATTTTCATATGAGATTTATTTTATTTAAAATAGGTGATGTCAGGAAGATATTAATGTATCTGAGTATAGCTGAAAGGAATGTTAACATTTTAACAAAATCAGCCTTGGTTATGATTAATATTTTAATATATATACTATTTTGAGTGGATAAAATATCAACATGGTTCAGAAATAAATAAATGTATCAAAATTAAACAAGGTAAACTCTCTCTCACTTTTGTCTCTTTTGTCCATTTTCCATATCTCTCCCTCCCCAGTAGGCAGTCATTTATGTCTTTGGGAAGATTGTGTGTGTGTGTGTGTGTGTGTGTGTGTGTGTGTGTGTGTGTGTGTCACAGAGGACACCATGTTTTGCATTCTGGTTACTAGTGCAGCATTTTATTTTAATAATGTAATACATTGGACAGAATGTCATCACACCAGATCCAGTGTCTTAATAAAATTATGTAAATGTGGGTTTTCTTGTTTTATAGAAAGGATTCATTTTCAGGAAAGTGGTCTAGTTTAATTCTTTCCTGTTAGTAACTTGTAGATGTGGCTAAAGACTTTTGGCCTGGTTATTTTACCATCTCTAAGACACTAGCTCTGGACTTGGATACAATCTTGATAGGAAATACCATTCCTGGTGGTTCAAATTATTTTTAATTTACTTCTTGCTTTCTTTCCAGTGAAGAGGACTATTCTAGAAAGCACAGGAATTACTTTAAGATGTTTGCAAATACCATTTTCAGAATGTATAGCAGTTCCTCTCTAATTCTGTTGTACCTTCTGGTGTGGGGTTTAATTCATCTGAGAATTTTCCTGTTATATTCCTTTGTACTATAGGCAATACAAAGAAACAAATTTCTAAGAAAAAAACTTCAGATAAAAAAGGGCGGCATCAGAGGGAGTGTCCCCAGCATTCTCCTCTTGAAGATGTTAAACAGCGAAAAGTGTTAGATCTCAGACGATGGTATGTGGCCATGCCAGTTTTTACTTTCTATTCTTAAAAATATATAATTTGACATTAATTTTGCTGGGTATAAGTTAATAAATTGTATTTATTATGAATACCTTTAGTTCTAAGATTGTATCTAATACTTTAAGTATATCTCAGATTTTGAAGTAGACTAATTGAGCTGGGCCAGTATTTTCTAGACTCACCTGGTCATCAGTCTCATTTTGTGAATCCTCCTAATGGTAAGCTACTTTGGATGATACTTAAATTTTGATGTAGTTGTTTGCCTGGTTGTTCTTTGTTGAAGAATTTTCAAGGAAGTGACTGATACCATATTTTACATCCAATTATTTAAGTTTGCATTTCTAAAAATGGCTTTTTAGCTTGGAGTAATTACTGCCACACCTAATAAAATTAGCAATATTTCTTTTGCGTATAAATTCCAGACTAAATTAACATTTTCTAGAATGTTCTAAAAGTTACCCGTATACGTGCTTGCTTGTCATGGCCCATTAGTCTCAATTTAGAATCTCTATCTTTCTCCTTTTTTCTCTGTCTCTGTCTGGGGTATTTTGTGTTTTCCTTTTAAATCCTGTGACAGTTCTGCTCTGGGGCTCTCTGCCCGAGGGTTCATGAGGACATAGTGGGTGATAAAGGAATGTTCTTTGGTCTGAGTAGAAGAATCTCTGAACCTCTTAACACAATGGGACAGTGATTTGCTTTCTTTCTCTAGTATTTCAGAAGTTACAAATGATCCTGTACCCACGCCAGCTGGGCATTCACATAGTAATTTGAGCAGTTGGTATCAGAATTTATATACCAATAATTCCTTTCTTGGTTTGAATAAGATGTGCTTTAGTAGGTTGCTAGCCATAATGTTGTTGTTCTTCTTGATAAAATAGATGATTTTTACTGTCATGTATTCTTTGTGTTTAATAAATAGGAAATATTTTAAATGAATAATAATTTTACACTGCATTAAAATTTGCCTTATGGTCACATTTTAAATCACTCATAAGATGTATACTTCTGTTCTGCTTGTTTTGTATTCATTCAAGTGAAGAAACTGTTTAATTTCTTAGGTACTGCATAAGCCGGCCACAATACAAGACTTCATGTGGTATTTCCTCATTAATTTCTTGTTGGAATTTCTTATATAGCACAATGGGAGCTGGAAAGTAAGTATGCCAGGTTATTGTTATCTCCAAACTCCATCTTTGAAAGTAGTTTGAAGGAAACCTGGTGTGGTAGCACACGCCTTTAATCCCAGCACTTGGGAGGCAGAGGCAGGCAGATCTCTGTGAGTTTGAGGCTGGGCTGGTCTACACAGTGAGTTCCAGGATAGCCAGGGCTACATAGACCCTGCCTCAAGAAGAAAAAAAAATTTTTTTTTATATATGTAGTGGAAGACTGAGAGTAGATTTTTCACAAACTGAAAAAAATTTACATATTGCTATAAGCCTTTCATCTTAAAATATTTGCATGTATTTTCAGTAAAATAAAAAATGAAAAATATTGCTAAAACTCTTTGCTAGCTAAACCTGTATATTAACACTGAGGCAGATTGTATTTGTGTATGACTGGAACAATGAAATGAAAGGAAATATTTCTTTTGTAGTCTTCCACCTATTACCCAAGAAGATGCATTACATATTTTGGGCTTCCAACCCCCATTTGAAGATATTAGATTTGGCCCTTTCACTGGAAATACAACACTCATGAGGTATGGAGCTGCCCCTTAGGGACAACAACTTATTTCTAATTTTATGAACTGATAATGCTGTAGTGTATGTGGATAGTAAAAGATACTTTGGTACTGGGTCCCAGGCTCCCTTAGATATGCCATGTGTGGGCTGTGCTTGGGTTTCTGTACAATTAGAACAGTGCCCTTCCTTGTTATGAAACTATTGCTATGAGTAAATCATTTTCTTATTTTCAGATGGTTTAGACAAATTAATGACCACTTCCATGTAAAAGGATGTTCTTATGTTCTATATAAGCCCCATGGGAAGAATAAAACAGCTGGAGAAACTGGTAGGTAAAAATGAACACAGACACACACACACACACACACACACACACACACACACACACACACACACGAGTCCAAGCTTTCAGATTGAGTACATCTGAGAAATTGGCTATATTGTTTCCTAGGATATCAAGTAAAATCTCAACAGTCTGATGTTCTTATACCTCTTTATCTAAGAGGAAAATCATGGTAGTAATATGTAGGGCATTTTAGAACTTTAAGGCATGTTATAAACACTGCTCTTGACACATTGCATGTATTGTTTAGGACATTGTTCTGTATGTGTGTGCTTGACAGTAAAACTTCTAAGATAAAGCATGGAATTTGCAGTTCATTTTAAAACAGAGTGAAAGCATTTGAGGACTTTTGATGCTGGACTGGCATCAAATGATAATACAAAACTATAGGGTAACAAACTGTGAAGTGACAACACTATTGTAGAACAGTCTTGGTTTTAACAGACATATTAATGAAGTTCATCTTAATGATTATTTATTGTATAGTAGTTGAATTATTTGTATTGTTTAATGATTTTGACTTTTCAATTGTCATAATAAACTTTGAATTTTGTGGAGCAGACAATTGTAAGGTACTGTTAAAGAAGAAACTTTTCTGACCCTCTTTGAAATTGAAGACTTTATTCAAGATTGTTGCAATGGGGTATTGTGATAAGGATTAAAGAATCACCTCAACTTCAAAGATTTATTCCACTCTACAAATAAAAGACTGGGATATGTTAAAGGAAATTTAAACCGAAGTAAAAGAAATCAGAGGGACCCAGTGCCAGGCATCCTAACATATTCATCAGGAAACTGGACAAGAACATTCATATCCATCCAGTCATTGTACAAATAATTCATGAAGAACTAGAGGAACTAGGTCATTGGAAAAACAACAACAACAAAAAACCCACCACCCACTGCCTGGCAAGATGCAGTCATTTTCCAGTTGTGCTCAGTTGAAACCTGAGGATTCTGTGGGAGAGCCTTGGCAAGAAAGGGAGAGGGTGCAGCAGAATTCCTCATGTCCTGTTTTGGCCACAGCAGCTCTGCTTAAAGAATAAGTTTGCTGATCTTGAAATCATTAGAAGAATGTCATATACCTTGAAGAAAGAAGAAAAACATCCTATTATTAGAAATCATGTGTATAGATGCTATATGTCATATTTAATAACCCTACAAACATTATTCCACAGAAGAAAACCCACCTTATGGCTTCTGGAAAGCTAGGACATGGTAAAAGAGTGTTTACAGCAGACAAAATGATGTGAGTGCCAAGAAGAGCAAACTTTCTTATCCATCTCCTCTGCCCATGGAATCCCGGATATAATCTGGAGCATTAAAGTAGTTACAACAACACTAATGAAGTTTTGTATTATATTTATAATGAAAGTTCTTTTCTTTTTTTTTCCCACTTGTTCTGTTTTGTTTAAGACAGGATTTCTCTGTATAGCTGTGCCTGTCCTGGAACTCACTTTGTAGATCAGGCTAGCCTTAAACTCACGGAAATTTACCTGCCTCTGCCCCCTGAGTGCTGAGATGAAAGGCACATGCCACCACTGCTGGCAAAAGCTCTTTTATTGAGTATGTCTGGGCTTTCAGGCATATTGGCTCAATGCCTGTTGTCCCAGCACTCAGGAAGTTCTGAGGCAATAGGATTACTCTGCATACAAGGCCAGCCTGGGGCTTCGTGTTTCAGGCTTAACCTGAATTACAAAGTAAGACCCTGTCTATGACCATACCTCCCTGGATGAGCCTGCTCTTGTCTCATCTTAGAAGTTAAGCACTGTCTGGTCTGGTTAGTACTTGGGACACAGAGTGAGACTCTGTCTCAAGAAATACAGCAAATTATCAGAGCCTACACTACTCAGCAGTAGAGAGCTTGCCTGTCATGTCCAAAGGCTTCAAGTTCAAGTCTCATTGTAAAACAATAGTTTCAGTTAGTTATCCAAGAAAGCTTCTCATTGTACATTTTTACAATTTAAAAACATTTCAGTTTTTCTAAAGCTAATGGCAATTATAGACATCTTTTACAATGCTTGAGTATATGAAGAGTAAAGTTATACATTTTATCTTAATTCACTATCTGGAAGCTATGTACAATCATGTTTGTTTATGGAAACAAAATGAAAGACTTCACTGAATTTATTTTTAAAAATTCTTTATATAAACTACCCGTAGGTCAGTTTTTAAAGTGTGATCGAATACAACTCAAACCTATAGAAGGGCTAATCATTATTAGTCTTTGTGAAGTAGGAATTTTAGTAGAGAGGACTCCCTGTCTGTGCTGATCTGCCAGGAAGTGAAAGTCTATGTGGCATGCCTTGATGGAACTTCAGAATAGAAGTCAGGAATGTTAACATGTACATAGGCAGAGCCCTGCCCCCTTCTTGGCCCATGTGAGGCAGTCAGGGAGCTCTTGGTGGTCAGCAGCTATTCAGTGCCCAGAAAGTCCATCACTGTGAGCATACTACGCAGGCTTTCAGCTTGCTCTTTTTAGAGTTTCTAGCTTTAATGAGCTATTTGTTAATGAATAATTTAATTTCTTCCAGGAATGCAAGTTAATGAAACCCCAGTTAATGGCTTTGAGTACTGAGTGCTGATAAAAATTTGTTTCTTATACTAATACTTTTGAAATCACTAGATAACTATTACAGTGATGGGCAGGAGAAACAGTTGTCTTGGAACTTCAGCCTGACTGAAAAGCTGATGCCTTTGATCTGTGTGATGTATGTAGAAAAACAATTGTCTTAGTGAGGGTGTCTATTGCTCTGATGAAAACCATGACCGGAGCAACTTGGGGAGTATTTGGCTGGTGTGAGGGAAGCCAAGGCAGGAACTCAAAAAGGGCAAGAACCTGGAGACAGACGCTGATATATAGGCCATGGAAGAATGCTGCTTACTGGCCTGCTCCTAGTGCTCAGACTGCCTTTTAATAGAACCCAGAACTACCAGCCCAAACATAGCACCACCCACAATGGGCTGACCCCTCCCACATCAATCACTAATTTAAAAAAATATGTTCTACCTGCTTGCCTACAGCCAAAATTTATGGAGGCATTTCCTAAATCAAAGTTCCCTCCACTTGGATGACTATAGCTGTGTCAAATTGACATGAAACTAGCCAACACAATGATAATGTGTGTTTTTGTGTGGCAGGTGTGAGTGTTACTGTGTGGCAGGTGTGTATATGTATGTGTGTGTGTGTGTGTGTGTGTGTGCATGTGCTTGCACACCATTATTGTAGCTTGTTTTTACTTGGAGTTTGTATTTATTTATATGTATTAGTAAGATTTAAGTTGGGATATACACTACACCTAGACATTAGGATGTTTATAATTTAATCTAATTTCAAGTTTTCTTTTGTAAATCTTTTGTAGACTTAGTTTATATGTGTAGCGTTTATAGGCAGATGTGCTTTGTGTAGGCATGCTGATTCAGAAGCTTGTAGTGGCAGATGTCCATCACCAGAAAAGTTGAGACCATGATTGTGGGTTTTACGTACTCATTGAATTTCTTAGACAACTTGGTGTATTCTTAGAAAGTTCTGGTAAGCAAGGACATGTTTCACTTGTTTTGCTACTGAGTTTATCTAAAACTAAAAGTAAATTCATTCATATTTTTACCCACATTGGTAGTTTCTTATCCCCTTACTGAAACTCAGAATGTCAGTGTGTTCAAAACTGTGTATTAACTAGTCCTCTGTGTAAAATACAGACATTGCTTTATGGCCCTCAGTTTGCCTGGTTTTGTCTTTGTAGCTCCAGGGGCCTTGTCAAAGTTGACCCGAGGATTGAAAGATGAATCACTGGCTTATATCTATCATTGCCAAAATCATTATTTTTGTCCAATTGGCTTTGAAGCAACCCCTGTTAAAGCTAGTAAGGCATTCAGGTAAGCATTTCCATACTTAAAAAGGGCACTTAACTAGGAAAATGTGTTGTACAAGGTGTTTTCAGGAATAAAAAAGATTCGAGTCTCTTAGAAACTGGGAATTTGGTAGTATGTTTTGTTCATACCGAGTGTACATATGTTTTACAGGACTGAATGCACTTAGAAGCTGTTGCTCAGATACTATAAGAGAAGCCATCTGAAGTACCACTTTTATGACTATATACAGAGGGGCAGGGGCATTCACATGCTATCCCCTGTTACAGGATATTCAATCACACTGTGAATCCCAAGGTTGTGTTATTTACTGGAAAAATCTGTTTCTAGTTGTGGTGTGGCTCAGCCCTAGCACACACTTTTAATCCAAGAGCTTTCTGATTAAATAAAAACAACATTTCATAGGTGAAAAGGCAGAACAAGTAACCAGTTGACAGGATGTAAACCATAGAGAGTAAGGACTCAGGAGGATGGATTGGCACACAGGAAGTAGAAGGAAGGGACATTGAGTTGGAGATTTGTTGGAGAGGAGAGAGGAGAGGCTTCTGGAACGATGGGTCAGGAGGAAGGTCAGCTGAGTGCTTTCTCTGCCTCTCTGAGCTGGCAGGCTTTGACCCCAGCATTTGGCTCCCCAGTCTTTATTGAAAAAAAAATCAAATAATTGAGATTTTGTTAAAAATAACAATGCCCAGTATCCTCGCCATTGTCCTACATGCTGTGTGCCAAGAGTGCACAACTGAGTACATTAAAAAGCACCTTCTGTACTCAATATGAAGAATTTGTCAGGGTTTCTCTTTTATCGCAAGGAAGCTTAGGACCAGTTTCATATCTAAACTTCATGGTTATATTTGCCTCTCCCTTTTCTTAATCTGGTTTCTGTTTCATGAACAACATGTTTTCACACACACACACACACACACACACACACACACACACACACACACACACTTCTGTCTCTTTGAAGGAGATATAGTCTAAACAAGGGTGCTGAGTTTGAATGTTACTCTTTCTTCTTAGCAAGTTCCTTCATGAGGGACCGACCAGAAAGCAGAGGTTATGGGTAAGAACAAGTGAAAATGGAAGCCATGTGTGTCTTGCCCCACTGACTCACACTTGGCTTTGTGGGCTTGCTGACTGAGGAGGAGGAAGAGATGAGGTGGACCTTGGACGTTACCTCTTCAGTGAGGGCCCAGAGTCTGGCTAGAGAACATGGCTTAGTCTTTAGGAAAAGAGGGGTTTTTGTTTTAGAGGCCATGGGTCCCTAATGTCCCACTCAAAGGTCCTTGGATGTGGTGCATCAGGGAACCTGAGCCAAGTGAGCAGCTTGGCTGTTGCACTTCTTTCATGATTCCAACCTATGCCTTTACCTTCCTTCAGGTACCTACCAAATGTAAAACAGGCTTTGACTTTTACTGATTTGTTCTGTTAATAGCTGGAGTTCTGTGGAGTGGTGGTGGCACATGCCTTTAATCCCCAGCACTGGGGAGGCAGAGCCAGGCAGATCTCTGTGAGTGGGAGGCCAGCCTGGTCTACAGAGGGAGATCCAGGACAGGCACCAAAACTACACAGAGAAATCCTGCCTTGAAAAAAAAAATAGCTGGAGTTCTTCATAAGTCAATGCTTGTTCCTATGAACCACATTAATTTTTTGTCTTAAAAATTATGCAAATTTCCAGGCTCCTTTTCAAACTTGAATTAGAATTTCCAGGCGTGGGACTGGAACATTGTTCAAAATCATTAGCTTCTACCTCCAGGCCATGATCACTTTAGGACTATATTTTTAGGATGTTGTTACAAACTTAGATGCATCCTGAAAAAAGGAGTAGCTAAAGAGAGCAGCTTAGGATGTTCTTCCTTTCTGGGACAAGGGGGTAATATGCTAAAACACTTTTAACCTTCGATTTTGAATATGGCAGTAACTAAGGCTTAAATATAACTTAAGGATTTCTTGAATGGCCCAAACCAAAATGCTGGTATTCATTCTAAAATAACAAAAGCCATTTTTGAGTTTTAATGTTTTGGGTTGTTTGTTTGTTTTTTACCAATACATAGTTGGATCAGCATACTTTGGGGAGTGAATGCCGTTTATCAAGCTGACTGTGAATGTATTTTCTGTTTAGCAGGGGTCCTCTCTCACCACAGGAAGTAGAATATTGGATTTTAATTGGAGAGTCAAGTAGAAAACATCCTGCCATTCACTGTAAAAGGTGTGTTTTAGTAGCTTTATTTCCTTCACTGAAAGCACAGATCAAAATTGTGTAACTAGATGCATGTAGATACATGTGCACACCTGTGTGACCATTAGCCAGTCACAGTGCAACCCTGCCACAAAAATTTCTGCTGTGCTTTATTTCTCTCTAGCCCCACAGCCAGCCAGTTCTGCTTCCCATCACCACAGATGTACTTTTCTTGTTTGGGAATTTTATGCAAATGAAATTCTATCTTTTTTTTTTTTGTCTTGCTTTTCCATTTAAGTAACATATTAAGAATTTTTTTCTAACTGGCCATGATAGTGCATTCCTTTAATCCTAGCAGAAGCAAAGACAACCTGGTCTACAGAGAGAGTTCTAGGATAGCCAGAGCTACACAGAGAAAATCTGTCTTGACCAACAACATCAAAAATTTTTCTCTAAAAAATTTAGAATTGGGCCGGGGGTGGGGGGGGGGGGGAGGGTGGTGGTGGTGGTGGTGGTGGTGGTGGTGGTGGTGGTGGTGGTGGTGGTTGTGGCACATGCCTTTAATCCCAGCACTTGGGAGGCAGAGCCAGGTGGATCTCCACAAGTTCGAGACCAGCCTGGGCTACAGAGTTCTAGGAAAGGCGCAAAGCTACACAGAGAAACCCTGTCTCGAAAAACCAAAAAAAAAAAAAAAAAAATTTAGAATTGGATCATTTCTGCTAAAAATCCTAATGCATATTTGATAAAATAAAAATCTTTAGGACTGGTGAGTATAGGTGCTTGCATGCAGACCTGATGATCTGAGTTTGATCCCTGGAATCCATAGGGTGGAAGGAGAGAACCAACTACTGATAGTCATTTTCCAAACTCCATACATCTACTAGGGCATGTACATGCCATGTGCCTGCCCACCTTGCCCCTCCCCTTCCCTCTCTTTTTTCTTCCCATGACGCCCTCTACACACAGACTGACAGAATCTCTAGAATTCATGGTTTAGTTTAGGGAGAGTTGACATCATAATGGCATGGAATCTTACAAACTAACATCAAGGACTGTATCACTACATAATCAGAACTGTAATTTCCTTTAGCAGTGGTTTTGATTTTTCAATATAAACTCACACATGTCCTTTAAGTTGTCCTTCCTATTGTAAATTGATTTAAAATTTTCATTTTTTAAGTTATTGCTGGTCATATAAAAAAAAAACCCGATTTTCCTATTTAGTCCTTGTTTTTCACGTCTTTAACAAATTCACTTATTATTTGTATAACTTTCTTTGATTTTTCTCTACAACCATTTTGTATTTTAGTAGAGACATGTTATTTTTTTAATTCTTTCAGAAATTTAGCTAGACACATAGTGGCACATTGGTAAATGAGGCAAAAGGATCGAGTGAATCAAAGGGTTCAAGGCCAGCTTATACAACATATCCCATCCCATGTCCCACCATAAGAAAATAAATTGACTTTATTATAATAGAAAGTGTGGCATGCCACTGCTTTAGCCTACAAGATATTATCTGGTATGTTGACATATAAGAATAGAAACCAATTATAAACAGAGAACATTGACAGGAATTGGATAACCACAACGGTCACAAAAAAGAAGCTTTTAAAGGTTAGGAGGTGGAACAATGCTGACCTAAGAGAATAATCACCTACTGCTGTGGTATATTATGGTAACTTGCTCTTGGAAAAAGCTTTATTACAATGGTACTTTGGGCCTAAAGAAAACTGTTCCTTTTCTTACTATAGATGGGCAGATATTGTCACTGATCTGAACACTCAAAATCCAGAATTCTTAGATATCCGACATCTAGAGAGAGGGCTGCAGTTCCGGAAAACAAAGAAGGTAAGAACACCACTACATTGGAAGCCACTTCCCAAATGACAAAAATGCAGTATTTTATTAATACTCTTAAAGTGGTAAATAACAGAAACCAAGTTCAAACTATGTGAATTAGTTTGAAAAGTAAGACTTATTTTAAGAACACAGGCCCAGGAGGACAGTCATGGGGAAATGACACCTAGTTCTGTAGTAATGGTAGAAGCCAAGTGGCTCAGAATATCTATCAGTCATTCTTATGTAGGCTATGTTGTGCTCACAATGCTTTATTTGAATATGCACTTCTAGCAGACTTTCAACTTATGATTTATTTTCAGGTCTAGCTTGAGACTTACCTGCCTTGGTTGAGTTTGATAGTCTTGGCCCAACTTGGATAAATTATTGTCACAAGGCAGAGCCATGTATACAAACATGACTGCAGAAAGAAGTAGGCATCCTTTTACTATAAACCTGTTGATAAAATAAATGCAGCTGGGTGTGGTGGCACATTCGTGTAATCTCAGTTCTTAGATAGGAGGATAATGATTTCCATGCCAGCCTGAGCTATAGATATTATGTCTCAAAAATCTTTGTGTACACACATACATATGTAGGGGAGGGAACAGGATGAGTTTTTAGGAGAGGAGAGGAGGGAAGGAAAGGAGAAAGACCACACATAGAGAAAAGAATAAGGCATGATCTTAGTGTGTGAGTTAGGTATATGAGGCCATGACTATGCTGAGTCTAGGCTGTGGAGAGGAGTGCTCTGGTCCCTAAGGGGTTTGTTATATTGTAAAGGCAGCTGTCAGGAAAAGTGAGTATGTTAGTGTGCTCTGATGAGTGCAGAATAGAAGTGTTTTCAGACATGTGAAAGAATAACAGCCTTACTCTAAGGGAGTCAATAAGGACCCCACAGACGTATACATATTTTCTCTTTATTGTCTTCATCTTTTTTTGTCCTTCTCAGGTTGGAGGAAATTTGCATTGCATCATAGCATTCCAGAGACTCAGTTGGCAAAGATTTGGCTTTTGGAGCTTTCCATTTGGAACCATTAGACAAGAGTCACAGCCTCCCACACATGCCCAGGGAATTGCCAAATCTGAGAGTGAAGACAATATCTCCAAGAAGCAGCATGGACGTCTGGGAAGGTCCTTTAGTGCTAGTTTCCACCAGGACTCAGCATGGAAGAAGATGTCTAGCATCCATGAGAGAAGGAACAGTGGCTACCACAGCTACAGTGATTACAATGGCAATGACTGACCATGCCAAGAACTGAACCACTGGTATCACCCATACAGCTGTTATGTACAGGACTGCATTAAGACAGAAGCTGGTTTTATTAAGTCCATCAATAGGAACAGATCTTGTGGTACAAAGCATAACTTGTATTTCTCCAGTAAATAAACTTACATAGTGTTACAACAGGTGGCTTCAAATATATAGGCAGATAAGCACAGATTACTGCCCTTTTAAAGTTAAAAGTAGATAAGCAATCTGGACAAAGGGTTTCACAAAATCCAATAAAATCACAACTGCTTCAAAACAAAAATAGAAATGTATTTAACAGCATCAAAACTTGAACTACTAAAGCATGAAGTCATTTCTTGAAACTTGATCCCTAGTCATTTATTACAGATATTCCTAAGACCAATTTACAAGGCCCTGTCTGCCCTTAAAAAATGGGGGCTGTTAAGTTCTAGCTTTTGCTCATGCTAAAGCTCTTTTAAAATTATCTTTCCAGTCTAATTGTTCTTTCAATGCTAGCAGTGTCCACCTCACCTCTTAGCTTTCCTGAATAACTGTCTCAGGATCCTCAACAAAGAAACATAAAATACTCAAGAAACTGGCCTTTGTCCAGGTGCAGACAATGTCATACACAGGTGATGTATGACATTGATTCGATACTCTTGATCTGGCATGTGACTGTGAAATAGTTACAAGCGTAGGTCTTGAATGATGTCTTCAGGCCTAGAACAAACCTTGTTTTAGAGATATAGTAAAAGAGTACTTGGAATCCAGAGTTTCTATATCCATGCAATATGTGCAGTAAGATCTGATATTTGGTCTCTTAATGGAGTCATGTGTTAACAACAGCACTGAAGACACACTGGCAATGTCCAGCTCACTCTGAGGACAACACTGTATTCTCAACTCTGAGCTGTTTCCTTTTGTGAAACATCCAAACAATTAGTTTGATTTTTTAGTGTGTTAAATATTTCAGAAGTGTGAATTCAGTACTTGAGCTTCTCTTTAGCTGCTGTCATTTTTCTTTTGCTGCCAATGTATGACTCACAGATTTCTAAGATCTTGTTTTTTCATGTAATAGGCTCATTCCAGGACTCAAATCAGTAACTTGGTGACTACAAGGTGCTGAGTATGTTGGAACCATACTGCAATACACCTCAAGGGGAGATTTCAGATTTTTATTTTTCAAAAAATTTCATTTCTTTTCTCTTGAATTTTATATCCATTTACCCACTCATACATGTCTAACCTACAGAAAGGGATATATATTACAAAATGGTCATATTTCTGAAGAGATTATTTAGCTTGAAATGCAAAGGACTGAAAGATTTGTAGGTTATTGGTTTTGTTACTTCATACTGGAACTTTTAAAATGTTTTCATCAAATAAAGTTTTGTTTTCTACTTTTAATCATGTGAGTGTTAATGAGTCTGTGTTTTAGTTAGGCCATATCCTTGTCTCTGTGTGAAGCATATGATAATTTGTCAATTCCATGTAACTAGTATTATAAGAAACATCATGCAATTTTTATAATAAGTGAAACAGCATGGAAGGTGATGACTTCTCCATACTTGCTATTTCTTAAGTACCTGGGAACTATTTTTCTACTTCATAATGGAATAGAAAATTTCTTATATTAGTTTTAACAAAGTGAGGTTGCAATTTTTGTGGATCAAGTGTTTTCAATATAAGCTTTTTTTTTAAATAGTTCAGTTGAGTATTTCAAAGAAATGGGTTTGAAGAACCTAAAGGAAAGGATACAAATGAAAAATAAAATATAAACCTTAGGAACAAAGTGAGAACTGGAAAACAGGAAAAGTTTATTTCTTGCACACTGATTATATGCTTTATAAAAACACTGACACATAGCCACTTAAAACTTCAGCTTACACATTTGGAAGTTACTTAGAGCACAGTAATGTTTGGAGAGTTTTTTCAGGGTATGTAGGTAAGAGTTCCCTCATGCTTCTCCTTGCAAACTAATAATATTCCTGCCCTATCTGATTTCTTAGTCAACCCTTAGGAATCTTCATAGGTCTTCTAATGAAGGATAATGATTGGCTCTGAAATTGCTATTGTCACACTTGTGAGATTATGTCCTCTTTGATAGTGTTTTTTTGAGAACAAATATGCTACTATGTATAGTATTTAGAATAGTGGTTGGATGATAGAAAAGCTATATTATGTGTATGTTAAAATTATTATTTTGAAAATGTTTTAATTGAGTACTTTAGAGCCCATTAGACCTTGAAAAGAGCAAATACCTTTTATGTCAAATATACACTCCTTGGTTGCTATTCTTTCAAAAGCATTTCATATTCAAAATGTATTCCTCTGGCTTTCAAAGCATGCCTAATACTCAAATGGGCACACTGGCTCTTTGTTCTTATCCAGCTTTCAAAAATTAAAACCTAGTAACTATTCCTCTATTTACTACTACACCAGTTACAGTGCTATATCCCATCACATCAAGCTGGTGTAGCAACTATAATGTTTCCCATGTTGCTTTGTTCCAGATATGTAACTTTCAAATGTGTAAGCTTAAGTTTTAAGTGGTGACGTGTCAGTGTTTTTATAAAGCATATGATCAGTGTGCAAGAAACAAACTTTTCCTGTTTTCCACATTGCTTTGTTCCAGACATGGGATGAGTTCAGGCAACTGCTCCAAGATCTATAATATTATTTAACCCAGTTTTATTTATTTAACCACTCTTAGCACTTCTACTCTGCCAGTCTTCCACTTAATAAAATAGTAATAATAATAATACCCCTAATTTTAATGCCATCACTTATTAGGTGTTTCATATAAAAACTCAGAACTACCCCCAAGAAGTTGGTGGTATTGACATGTGCCAGTTAAAAAGGAGGCTCTTACTGGTGAAGCAACTTCCCTAGGGTTATAGAGGATCTGGATTTGCTAGAATTGTCGTAATAAATTACCAGAAACTGAATTTCTTAAAAACAAGTTTCTTTCCTCACAGTTCTGTAGATCAAGACAGGGTCTTGGCAAGTTTGGTTTCTTGTCTCTTAGACTTGTAGGTATTCACCCCTTTTGTCCTCATATGGCCTTTGTTTGTGGCACTCCTGGAGTTTGTGTTCCGACTCTCTCTTATAAGGATAGCAGTCAAACTGGATTAGAAGCTACTGATAGTCTCTCTCTCTCTCTCTCTCTCTCTCTCTCTCTCTCTCTCTCTCTCT
>CABHPQ010138314.1:0-13005 GCA_902168405.1 Peromyscus aztecus
GACAGCTTGGATTATAAAATGGCTTTCTAGTGGCAGAAAGTTCCAGTGGACAGCTCTGGGTGGGGACTTAGAAAACTTAAGATAAGCCCACCTTGTGACAGTGCAAGCCTGGTTAGATAGACCTTTCCGTGTCCTTAACATTTTGAGTCATCGTGACCCCTGTGTGGGGCAGGCATAGGCTAGCCGGTGCTCCCAATTAACACTGGGGTTAAATTTTGCTGGAGGGTGTGAGCCCCGGTAGACAGCACTCTGCTGTGTAATAGAGGTCAGCCAGGGGGCACAGATGGGCAGCAGTCCCAGGAGCATCCTCAGACCTCCCTGAGGACTGTCATGGTGCCGGCAAGGCGTCAGGCTCTGTGAAGTCATCTATCAATCAGGCAGTCCTCGGAACAGGCAGTTCTGAGCTGGCAGAGCTGGAAGGAGAGGGGAAGGTACCCTGAGCCCAGGAGGTGTTTACCTTGCTGGATGTGGCTTTGGTCCCTCAGGAGAGGCCAACTCCTCCACAAGGGAAGGGACTCATCACTGGGCAAGTAGCCCAGCTGCTTGGAGACACCCCAGAGAAAGAAGAAAAGAAGTGCCCCAGAGGGAGAGGGAGGTCTGGACAGCTAGCAAATGGGCCAGCATGCCCCTTGCTCTCCTCCACCCGGGCCTACTACCCCTGGTATCACAGCATACCCACTGGGCTATACTTGCCCTGGCACTCCCCAGAAGCCTCAGCTGCCTGGGAAACTCTCCAGGGCCTCCAAACAGCAGCCGCCTCCCAGGGGAGCATGCTCAGGGAAAAACAAGGCCCCCACCCTCCAACCACATCCAGCTTCCCAGGGAACTCCTGAGCAGTACCTCTAGGCTGGGAAGGACAGACAGCAGCCACTGCCTAGGGACAAGGGACCAAGGTCACAGCAGGGCAGGCCTGGGATGGAGTAAGGGTCCTCCCTTACCTGGTCTTCTATGGGTCGCTCACTGAGAGCTGGAAGCTAACAGCTAAGCTGAGTCCTGATGCTTGCTTTCTTGGACCAGTCAGGCAAAGTTGATGGCCGGCAGCCTTGTCCCAATGTCCCAAGCCTCCCACCTGCCAGCAGTAGGTATTTCTGCCTCCTCAGGCCCTGGACTAGCTGAAGGGGTGACTTTCTGCACACCTGGAAGGGAGTCTTCCAGATCCATCTAGGGGAATATGAAGGATGAGAGGGGCTTTGTTTGCGCTCTCAGGTTGCAGTCCTATTACCAAGACGCCTACAGGCTGCCACAGTGCCCCCTTTCTTCAGAGTCACACTGGATGTGGACCCCTCTGAGGGGATTCATGGAGTCAAGCCCTGCCTGTCAGCAGTTATGTGTGGATCCGGGGACTGGGCTTGTCCGCCCATGGTCACCCAGGCAGTTCAAGGGGTTTGGGTTGTTTTCTTCTCACAGTAGCCCAACTGTGGCCCTGACTTCTACCAGAAGCCCACTCTGGGCTTCTCCAGAGCCATCTGGGAGCCTGCTAATCCTGTGTGTTTCCTACAGCCCTGCAGGGCGGGGGAGTGAGGGGGGGTGCTGGAGGGGCTAGCCTATAGCAACAGCCAGTGCTGCCTGTATTTGGTGCATGAAGAGCTGGGAGTGGGGGGTGGGAGGCTTTTTCCAGGACAGCCCTGCCTCTGAGCCTGGGGCCCCTCCATGATTGTTGCTGGATGAGCTCCCCACATACTTCAGACGCTGTTCAGGATAACACAGCTCCTCAGGTCCAGCCTTCCAATAATAGTATCTGTAGTGTGGTGCGACATTAGTGTATGACCTTTGACAAGTCACCTTGGGGTGGGGGTGGGGCTGAGGGTTCTGGTAGGACTGCTCTGTCATGTCAGTGCGCTGGAGCTGTGGAAGGGAGGAGGAAATGGTGACTTTGGGACTGGATCTGCCTTAAGTTTCCCAGGAGTGAGTGAGTGAGATATAGTAAATGTCATGTGGGTGAGCATAGCCTGAGGTGTGGCGCTTGAGGAGAAAAGAGGTGGGTGGACCAGAGCCTCTGGTGGAGGCTAGGTGGTTCATTGCTGAAGCTCTCAGCCAGACCACGAGGTTCTCCTAGTGCAGTGGGGAGCCAGAGGGCCCTGGAAGTGCAGTTTCCAGAAGCAAGGGTGCTGCTGAGCTGCAGGCCAGAAAGGAGTTTGCTTGGAAGAGGGGAAGTTAGCATCTTGCAGTGGGAATGTCCTTGCTTCTGCTGACGAAGTGAAAGCCCTCTCTGGTCACGGGGCTCCTGTTTTGCAGTTGTCATAGTGGGGGTCAAAAGCAGCACGCTGCCTCCCCCAGAGCTTTGGGAACTTGCTGGAACTTGTCCAGATCTCTCCAGGCAGGTCTCTGCACTCTGGGGGTGTAGGGGGAGAGAATGTAGGTCTTGTTTGTAGACATGCAGTCCCCTGTGGGTTCCAGGCAGGTCTGGGAAGTTCTAATGCAGTGAGGGCATTTCCTGGTGGTTGGGGCTGCAGGGGATAGGTAAAGGAGAATGCTCCCAGGGCTTTTCACACCCTTTGTGGCCCAGGCAGTGATCCCTAGGGTCAGAGCCTGAGGCACCTCATGATTTATAGGACCTCGTCTGTCTCCAGAGCCTGTCATCTGATTAGTGGAATCACAGTGTACAGAGAACATTCTGTAACTTAGGCTTCCATCCCTACTTATTCTTGGGAGGATTTTGAAAAATGGGAGGGGCATCTTTCAAAGAGGAAGGAAGCAGCCCCCAGGGCCTGCCTGCTTTTCTTTCCTTCTACCTCACTTTCTTCCTTTTCCCTCCCTTTCCTTCCTCCTTTAATTCCTTCCTTGTTCCTTCTCTTCCTCTCTTCCCCCTCTCCCCACCCCACTCCTTCATTCCTTTTTCTTCATTCCTTCTCTTCCAATGCTGGAAGTTGAACCCATGGCCTCACCTCACAAGCTAAGCTGCTGCCATTGGCTTCTGTGTATTGGTAATTGACACATAGTAAGTAAAAGGCCGGATCCCCTGGATACAGAGTAACACTTGACACCTACCCTGCAAAGATCAGGGCAGAGCTGGAATCCTCTTTCATCTCCTCAGTTCTGCTGGGTCTAGGCCCAGCTCAAATGCCACCACACGGGAAGCTACCTCTGGCCCTCAGCACACACAGCCACATGCAGCACAGGCAGCTGAGAAGAGCAATGGAATGACACAGCCCAAAACTCTACTTACTGGAAATATTCCGAGAGATTTTGGTTAATTTTTTTTTTTGAGTGTGCGATTCGATTATACAGTTTTCAAGTGAAAGCTTTCTAATGACAGTGTTGTGTCACAGTGTCAAAAGGTTAGACATGCCAGCCTGTGATCACATCCCCACAGGGTGTCACCTTGCTTGACTGCGAGGGGAGACAAGTTATGCGTGAGGGATGTCAATGCTGGGTGCCTCGTAAATGTGTTACATGACCAGCCCAGGGCACAGCTGGTGATGACAGAAATGGTCATCCGGGGAATAAATGAGAGATCTGAAACCCTGCAGAGGCAAGGGGATTGCCATGAGTTTGATGTTAGTCTAGGTACAAGGCCCTGTCTAAAAACAAAACAAAAGAAAATGAGTAGACTCACTGTACAGAGCACATATGCACATATACTTGGGTCCTTGACCTGAGCTCGGGGTGCCAAGATAACTATGTGGTATACAATGTAAGGAGTCTTTGGCTTTCTTGGGGTCCTTGCCTGCCAAGATTTATTACAAAACTCCACATAGTTATCAGTAGCTGACTGTGCTTATTTAGTTGTGGTTTGTTGTATTGTTGTTTATTTGGGTATTATCTTTCTGAGACAATATCTTACTTTCTAGCCCAGGCTGGCCTCAGGCATGAGCCACCATGCCCAGCACATGTACTTATTTAAATGTACTAGTTAAAATTAGATAATTTTGAGTTTTCAGTTCCTCAGTCTCACTATATGAAGTTCTTGGTAGGCACCATACTAAATGGTGTGGCCACAACTCAGAAAGGCAGGAAGTTCTTTTGGGCACTGTGATGCCTATGAGTCACTGAAGGCTCTTGAAGATGTCTACGAGGTCTGTGGGAGGTAGGGTCTGCAGGGAGCCTCATACTCACAAGATAGAGCTGGCCTGCCCCACTACCCTGCCGAGCACAAGTCTTTTAAAACAGGGTCACCCGGGGTATTCCCAAGCCATGTTGAAAAGTAATTATGAAACCCACATCTGTAGTTTCCTGGGTGACTTTGGGTAAGTCACTTAACATCAAGCTTGTTTTCTGATCAATAAAACATCTGTGCAGCCTGCCTGGCAGGTTGCAGAGGGGTCATGGGGCTGTGGACCACTTAGCTCTGTGTCTGGAATATAGTAGCTGCCCAGTAAATGACAGCTTGACTCAAATCAGCTGTTCCCACACCTGAAAATGGAGTTCTTTCTTGACCTGCCTTGCCCACAGCCTTCTCTGGAACTCACTTTCCTGTTGTGTTCTGCGAGCAGAGTCTTGCCTGTGACTTGTAGAAGTGCCCATCCCTTCCTTCTGAATGGCCACCATTCCTGGACAGGCTGAAATGGTGTGGGGGAGAGTGACAGTATTCTGGTCTCATGTCCTGGTGTAAAGCCACAGGGCTGACTGACACTGTTGACTGGCTCGGCCTGGGAAGCCCCAGCTCACATCCCAGCTGTGGAGGAAGTACGTAAGTGCTGGCAGCCACTTTCATTTCCTTCCTGAGGCCTGAGCTGGGAGTCTGTACCTTGGGCTCCTAAGGTCCTCTGGCGCTTTGCACACCAGCATCCATCTGAGATCTATTTGTGGCCCATCAAGATCTGGAAGCCCCTGGATATCTAGGCAGAAGGTCTGTAAGCCAAGCCGCGTGGAGGTGACTCTTGTTACTCTGTACAACTAAAGAGGGTGGGCTTTCTTGAATGGGAACCTGGTCAGTCCTGAGGAACCATTAGCTGTCCTTCAAGCTTTGTAACAAGTCTCTGTATTTGTACAGGGCCTGCTCCTCTTGGGTGGTCCCCACAGGAGGCTTCTTAGCCACACACTGCACTCACCACCTAGCCACACACCCTTTGTTGTCCCACTCTGAGATGATTGCTTTGGTTAGCAGTGCATGAATTCCCATGCGGCATTCCCACCTTCCATTTAACCTGAGAAACCTGGGTACCTTGCTTGCCCAGGGGTCCCCCAGGCCTTCACCCTGATCTCAGGGCTTCCTTGGTGTTTGCATAGGAAAGGTTTGTGGCTTCACTGCAGGGAGTTGAGGACAGTTTGGGCATGTGTGCTCTTTATTTCCCAGCCGTCGTCCTCCAGTGTTCTCAGACAGTCCCAGGGATGCTCCTGCAGAAGTCAGCACCAAACACATAAAACCCCTGCTCAACCCACTGGGCTGCACACACCCATGACCACTGGATCCCTAGTGACTTGGGAGGTACCTGGGGCAGAAGAGTCTCCCAGAGGTCATCAGAACGTGGGAAGGAGCAAGGGCCCTTCACTTGCCTCCCTTTTGGGCACAGCATTGGACCTGTCTCCTTCCCGGTCCTGCTAACACCCAATAGCCCAGTGGGCAGCTGGCAGACGGCTTGGGGTACAGAAAAAAACACCACTGTCGGGTCCCTCCTGCCCACCCACCTGACCTCGAATCAAGACTCAACCAGGGCCAAGCTGATCAGGGGCTGGTAATCCTCTCAGCTTTTTGTGCTGGGCTCTGTCCAGAAAGGTCTTCAATGACCTAGGTAAAATCCCTCTTCTCCAGTGGCAATCCCTAGGGCTTCTGGGGGGGGGGCCTTCTTCCCAGTTTGTGGGGTCTCCCACCTACAGGAGTGCCCCCACGGACTCTTACCTAGTTGGAACCCAGCCCCTATAGAGGCCTGCTCAGGCCAGCTTTCCTCAACACCCCCCCTGGTTCTGGGTCCTATTATCTGAAACTTTGCTGCCCCCCCCCCATTCAGTCTGAGCTTGAGAACGGTGACAGTCTGCCCTCAGCTGTGCCCCACCCCCCAGTAAAGTGTAACCCACCATCGCGTCTCCCACGTTCTTCTGGGGACCCTGGATGCATGCCCATTCTGTCCTGCTTATGCTGATACAGACCTGTGACCCCCACCAGGCACTCTGCCTGTTCAGTAACGCCTGGGTTTGTGCAGGAACCATGAACTTCAAGTTTGTAGCTGAAACTCCTTCACGTTTGTGTGTTCAGCATCTGGGTGGGTGAAATGCAAGCAAATATGTTTTTGAATGTGTGAATGAACAAAGAAGAGGTTCTGGGTGGGGCCTCTGCCCTCTTGGGAGTTTCAAGTCCCCCACTGGGACTGGAAGGCACGGGCTGTGCAGGGCAGCATATATATATATACATATATGTATATATATATGATATATATATATATACATACACACACACACACACACACACACACACACATATATGGGGGTAAAGTGGATAGGCCTGTTGCAAAGGCGTGTGCCAGAGAAGAGATGTAGAAGATGGGTTGTTTGCAAGTGTTACATGGGTTTCCGTGTGTGTGTGTGTGTGTGTGTGTGTGTGTGTGTGTGTGTGTGTGTGTCCATCCATATAGACAAGTTAAGGACCTTTCCATGTTGAATCATTGTTAAGATGAGCCTATGGGGTGGTGTTCTTGTGGGTTGTACACACTTGTATGTGACTAGCCAGTGTGCCTGGCACAAAGGGTGTGGTGTGTAGATGTTAGTGGATACCATGGTGTTGGACTAGAGGGATGAGCCCCGGCTGCCCCTTTCCCTGCGGTAACAAGCCCTGAACCTCAAGGCAGGCTTCCCACTCCAGTGGAGTATTTCTAAGGGTACTGTTCCCCAGCAGTAGCTCTCAGACAGTATCAGGGAGCCTAGGAAGCTAGCATGACACCAGGGATAGAAAGGCTGAGGTAGCCCACCTCATCTTTGGAATCTGACTGCACTGTGATCCTCTCAGGATCCTTAGGAAAAGGTATCCTGTGGCTTCTCCAACTGTGTCTTGGCATCCACAGTTTCCTTTCTGTCTCCAGCAGCAAGAAGATACTGTGCATGTCAGCAGAGATACCTGTGCAGAGATACTTGGCAGAGCACCTGGGCATCCAGCAGAAGGAGCTAACCTCTCAGGGCCTCCATTTTCCCCATCTGAAAAATGCCTGTCAGTTCCTCTTCCTGCTTAGCACCAGAATTAAAGGACCCTGGGAAGGCTGTTCTCTGAGCCCTCAAAGTCAGGTCCCTCTGGTCATAGACATGTGGGTAGGCCTGAGGTAGAGGGTCTCCACAGTAGTTCAGAGTCTCATCTTGACTCCTCTTACCACAGGACACAAGGAGAGACAACACCCATGTGACCTTACCTTACACCTGACTCAAGCTTCAGATGGCAGGTTGAGGTCAGAGGTCATTGGCTACCTCCAAACCTTCAGTGACAAGTTGTCATAGTAGATGTTTCTAGAGCTCTTTAGAGTTCAGAAGGGACTTTCCTGTCCATGTTGCCCTCTCTCACCAGCAAAGGAGGTACTCTCATGGACAAACGGGCATGTGGAGCCAGGGAGTGTGGAATGTTAGGTAGAGCTGTCCCTTCACATACTGAGTCTTCTATACCATCAGCAGACCCTTGCAAGCCCTGGCACCTCTCCCCAGAAGTGCCTCCAAGAACTGGAAATCCAGACAACAGAATTTTCACTGGGGTCTGGGACTTGGTTAGGAGCCACTGTACTCAGGGGAGGATGACACCATGACCCCAAAAGGTGATACTCATGACATTTTATCCAACATGGCCCATGCAACATACACATGCGCGCGCACACATATCATTTACACGCAGCCAAGCACATGCTACTTTCACACACAACTGCACCCCAACCTCCAAAGAAAACAAAAAAACAAAAGATACATTGCTTCCGCGCCCCCTCCACCTTGGGTTTTGCCTCTCCGTTTAGAAAACTTAATTGTAGCTTCAATTCTTGTTTTTAAACTGATTTTGTTTTGAATGTTAAGTAACTATGGCTTGTTTGACATACTTCAGAAAACAAAGTCTCTGGGGAAGAAGTAGCCTGTTTGCTTACGATGGAGCTTAGAAGTTCAATGAAGAATGTTCATTCTACTTCTGGGGTTTTCTGGAATGCTCGGCCATGCCCTGCTGTGCTCTGAAAGGCAGCCAGAAATGCGCACACGCATGCGTGCACGCACGCGCACGCGCGCGCGTGTGCGCGCGCACACACACACTCAGCATGGTACAGGATAGATGGGGTGGCTGGGGAGAGACTAAGTGGGGGCAACTCAGGGTCTGAACCCCAAGAGAGTATGGAGGGCTCCGGGGATGGCCCTCTCCATTCAAGAATGGGCTGAAATAGTTGCTCGCAATAAATTTAAGTAAAAGTAAATAAGATCTGGGATATAGCTCACTGATGGAGCACTTATGCCCAACATGCTCAAGATTGTCCCCCAATACTACCCATACACAAACTCAGATTTATTGCTCATGATCTCAGGGGCCCCAGCTGCCTTTGTTATGACGGTACAGGACACAGAAGTAGAGCCTAGCACTTGGGCTGTGAGGAAAGCCACAGAATGAGACCAGGATGGCCTTGAGCCAGGCTGCCAATGGTAGGGCAGCTGGTGAAAGCCTGCTTCTTTCCAGCTAGGAACTTAGTGAGGTTCACTTCTGAGCCAAGGAGAAGCAGCCTACCACTGTTACCCAACGTTAACTTGAACTAGGGCCACACCTAGAACCAGGTCTAGGGGTATTCAGAATGATGATGGTTGGTGCTGTGGGGGTCTAGTGGGTAAGGAAGACCCCTCAGAGAAGGCTTGATGGCTTTGGAACCTAGTGTGCCTCCCTATCCCAGTTTTCAGCCCAGGGTCCCATGGTCTCATTCATTCTTGCTTGCCAGGAAGGGTGTGCATTTATAAAACCATATGCCTTGCAGCCAAACTCAGCCTGCAACATCCAGGTTTGCCTGAGCTGTACATGACAGCTGGTGCCTGCTCATGCCCTGCAGGGTTGTTGGCCTCCAGCCTAGCTTGATTCCATACTTCTGTGCCCCCAAGGTGTCTCCCACAGCCTTAGAAGGCATTGCCCCCTACTCCAACCCCCATCCAACCCAGGTCTATTCTCTGTGGCCTCTGGGAGGTTCAGGTTTCTACCCACCAGGTGGGCAGCTCCCCTTGTTCCCCCAAACAGCAGCTCAGCTCACAACACTGCCCTGTTCCTGCCACCTGGGCCCCCAGGTGCCATCTGCCACCTTGTTTCAGACAGCAGGTAGGCGATCTCAGGGCAAGCGCAAGAAGAAAGCATGTAGGCCTAGGATAGAGAAGGTGAGAGGTTCCAAGCTGAGGGTAACCGTTAGCCCACCTGCTACCGGGCATCTGCCTTGTCCTCAGCCTCTCTGTAGGGCTCATAAATGCAGGCATGGGGATGGATGGAACAAAGAGCCCCCCAGTGGACCCCCATCTTCACCTCTTACTGTATGACTGTGGGGTCCCTCTGGACATCTCTGTGTAGATCCGAGTCTCAGATCAGTTCTCAAACTGGTCAGCAAGGGCACCCTGTGTCTCCCAGCATGTTCCCCTGTTACCTTCCTGCACCTTCTGCCTATCTCTGCCTGGGCTTCTGAGACGAGGGTGTCTTTGAACCACCTTCCCCCGCATTGGACTGCTCCACTTCATTTCATCTTCCCCGGCTCCAACTCAGAAGTAAACCCTCCCTCCCCACCCCTGCACTTCTTGGATTTAACAAGCCTGCTGGAAAACAATAGTGATTTCCGCATTGATCATAAACAGAAGTGATTACCATACAATTATGGCCTGAACCATCAGCCTGGATGCAATCACAGAGCCGTGTTGTAAATCGGAAGACAATTGCCTGCAGAATTACCCCCAAATTGGTTTAAGTGGCAACAAAGGAGTGTTGGCATTTTGGGGAGGGGTGAGAGAATTCTGGTGGTCCTGTTAGCAGAGGGTCTCCCCTGGGGTGCTCCCTACTGGCTTCATGGAAATAAGTTTAGGGGGAGCTACCTGTCATTTTTTTTCCACACCCAATTTCCCCCTTCAATTAGTGCTGTGCTGGCACAATTAGTTGTAGACTTGTTTATACTAATGTGTGAGTGGCTAAGTATTCCTTGAACCTGGGCGGTGTAAAGAGGTGATCCTTGTGGAAGGGGGTGTTCTGGAGGCCTAATGAGCTGTAAACCCTTTCTCCCGGCACCCCTTTCCCCTGTGCCTTGTCCAGGTCAGCTCCTCTCTCTAGGCTCTTCTGACCTGCCCTTTCTATATCCTTCTCTCCCTATCTCCTCGCCCAGTGGTGGACTCTATCCAGGCCTTTCCCACATCCCATCTAGGGCAGCCATCCTGAGGTGTGGTTTGCAGGCAGCCTCAGTAGTTAAAGCCTCTTCTTCTCCTGTCTGTGCTTTGTGAGAAGTCTCTGACTGTAAGATGCCTTTAGGTCTAAGTATGGACTGTTATTAATCTTCAGCTCTGTGTGTGTGTGTGTGTGTGTGTGTGTGTGTGTGTACTTTTAATCTCCACTGTGTGTGTCTTTGTCTAAATCTGGACTGTTAATCTTCAGCTGTGTGTGTGTGTGTGTGTGTGTGTGTACCGCTAATCTCCAGCTGTGCATGTGTCTCTGTGTGTGTCTGTGTGTGTCTCTGTGTGTACTGTTAATATCCATCTGTGTGTATTATGTTTGTATTGTTAATCTCCAGCTATGTGTGTCTGTCTGTCTCTCTCTGTGTTCATACTGTTAATCTCCAGCTGTGTGTATATGTGTTGTTAATCTCCAATTGTGTGTGTATATCTGTGTGTGTGTGTGTGTGTGTGTGTACACATGTGTGTGCACGCGCGCGCGCGCACACGTACACACACACACACTCTCTCTAGGATATCAGACTGCATTGAAGCTCCCAGGAACCAAGAACAGTCTGCCTGTGATTGGTAGACCCAGGTTCTGCCAGGTGCAGCCAAGTCCACCCTGGCAATGTCTGCTTGGCACATCTTGTCTAATCTTCACAGGAAGGTTCAAGCATACTTGTGACTGTGCCCTGGTTTAGGATTCTCAAAGCTGTCAGATGAGGTGGGTTGGTCCAGGCCATACGGTCCATCTGAGTGAGGAGTGGGGTCGTCAGACTGACATTCTATAGAGCTAGTTGTCATCCCGTCAGACCTGCTGAGGGCAGGCAGTGGTGCCTGACCTGCCCATGACCTCACACAGTTCTCAATAGTGAATATACACTTGCTCTTTCATATCAATCTGTCATCCCCAGTTTTATGAAAGAATAGTGGCCTTCTCCAGGTGCAGCCTGAGGGTCAGAGTCTTGCCCAGACTTCCTAGCAGCCTGAGGGTCCTTGTTGACCAAAGCTGCTTTGAGCCCCACTGCCAGACATCAGAGCTGGACTCACTGGTACCTGAGAAGCCAGAGGTAACCTGTTCTCCATGAGTTCTTGCAAAGCCTCAGGATGGTGTCCCTTCTGGACTTTGTACAACCAAATATGGTGGTAGCTTCTCCATCTCTATCCTGAACTCCAAGGACTTGGCCTGAGGGGCTAGAGCAGCCTGGGGGTGGAGAGGGGCAGTCACCACTTGCTTTGCTCTGGCATCAAAAGGCTGGCTGTGCGGCCTCTAGTCCTGCTGACTGTCTCCTGGAAGGCCAGGTGTCCAGTCAGTGGGAAGATGGGACTCAAAGCCACAGAGACCTGCACTTGGACTGAGGTGCCACCCCCACCGTGGTTAGGTTTGTGCCGTCTTTACCTCTAAACCCCAGCTTTCTATTCTTTAAGTAGGGAAGCCTCCCACTGTGCTAGCTTATATGACCCTGGAGTGAGTGTGCCTGTTCTAGGCTCTTAAGATGATGAATGATCATCTTTGGCCTGAGGTCCCATCCCAAAGGGAGGGATCCAGGCTTTTTGAGCATTTGTCTTGGGACATATTCTGCACTGGGCATGCTCAGGATTGGGTTTGCTCTTCACAGTAGCTGCTGGGTCTATGCTAAGCAACTGAAGGCAGGGACCCCAGGTGGCCATTGACACTTGAATTCAGTGAATTAAACTTAAATGAGACTTAAGCTCAGCTCTACCTCCTATGCAGGGCCACAGGTGAAGTATTCCACACCACAGGTGGCTCTGCCTCGTGGTTGTAGGCAGCACAGATAGATCTAGAACATCCCTACCTTCGGGGAAATTCCATGGCAGGGCCGTGCTATGTTATTGAACTGTTGCCCAAGTATGACACTGAGGACAAGGTGGTGGCATGCCATAGGCAGTCTCAGCTAGAGCCAGGCTGGGACACAGGCAGGTCTGCTGGCTGCACCCTGCCTTTTGATCAGCATAGACTCTTCCCCTGCCATGAAGCATCAGTGGGCTCCCTGAAGGCAAAGCCTGCATTTTCTTCCTGGGGAACTTGAGGCAAGTAGGTTTTGAACCACTGTCTAATGAATGAATGAGTAAACATCACCCGGATGCAAGTTTGGGATAGACTTGACTCCCCTCCTGACGGAATTAATGTGGGGCGGGTAGAGCCAGCCGCTGAGGAGTGATGGATGGCCCCTTTCTCAAGATAAATGTGGCAGTCAAGGTAATCGGATTGAGTGTGACGGTCTAATTTGTAGGCGAGGGTAGGAAGCGCCCAGCCATGCCTTGCCCCAACCACCCATATTAGTTTAATCAAATGCCCGGTATCTAAATGGCTGGGCCCAAGTGATGGATGGTGTGAGCTTTGTTAAATGCTGTTGCCCTGTCGAGCCAAACTTCCCAAAGCCCCACCAGGCTCCTGAGCTCTTTAATTTGTTTCTTCTTGCTTGGTTATCTCTGCATGGATCAGGGAAGTGGGACCTGGGCTCTGTCTGTCTTCAAGTCATGGATTTTCATAGAGGCTGAAATGGAGGCTTAGAAGTAGCTGACATGGAGTCCACTTCCACCTTTTCTCAGAAGCCTTCCTGAGTCATTGCACACTCTTGGGGAACCGTGCCCTTCAACCTGGGCTCCAATCTTCTGTCTCAAGACTCTCCCCTTTTATTTTAGCCAACTGGCCTTTCCTCTTCCTTCCTTCCTTTGTTCTTTCCTTCCCTCCCTCCCTCCCTCCTTTCTTTTTTT
>CABHPQ010138314.1:13105-30946 GCA_902168405.1 Peromyscus aztecus
TCCTTCCTTCCTTCCTTCCTTCCTTCCTTCCTTCCTTTCTTTCTCTAGCTGTCTTGGAACTCACCATATAGACCAGGCTGTCTTAGAAGTCATGAGGGCCACCTGCCACTCCCTCCTGAGTGCTGTAATAAAAGCGTACACCACCACACTCAGGTTCCTTTTCACTTTCTGTTTTTGTTTTTCAAGACAGGGTTTCTCTGTGCAACAGCTCTGGCTGTCCTGAGACTCACTCTGTAGACCAGGTTGGCCTCGAACTCACTGAGATCCACCTACCTCTGCCTCCCAAGCGCTGGGATTAAAGGCATGCGCCACCACCACCCAGCTCTTTTCACTTTCTTAATGGGGTATTTCAGTGATGGTTTTTCTCCATCCTGGATGACAATTGCTCAGTTTTCCATTAGTGCAAGGAACCTTCCCTGAGAGTCTTCCTGTTTCGACATCTAGACAGCGTATTGTGTATACACCCCCCCACACACACACACACCCTACATACACTCTGTGGTCTGTGGTGTGAGGTAGGAATTACAGTGGAGTCCCAAGGCTGGGTCCTTGAAAGAGACAAGGTATAGAGCATAGAAGACCCTCTGGGAATTGACAGTGTATTTGGTCTGAAATCCCCGTTCTTGAAAGGGATTCCTGCAGATTGTAGAAAGATCTCCTTCCTCCCTCCCTTGTCGCATACCTGGCTGCCAGCGGGAGTGTTTGTCGCCCAGCCACTACCAGGGTAGTGGTGGAAGCCACACTCCAGGTGGGTACTGGAGAGTTGGCTAAGAAGATTTTTTTTTTAAGTAGCAGGTAACCAGAGCTCGGCAGAGCAATGAAACAAGGTTGGCAGGCGGTGAGTCCAGTGGCTGGGAGGAAGCCCTGGCTGAGGAGCACCCCAAAATGAATGTCTGAATGAGGCTGAAAAGTTTTGCTGTGAGTCCACGATAGAAAGACCCTGCAAGAAAAACTAAAGGCTCCAGCAGCAGTGGTCCCCTGATGAGACGAAATGGGGGGGAGGGGTAGATGCCAAATGACAACTGTTTCCACTACTCTAACTGTATGCATGTGTAGCCTCTTCAGAAAGAGAACAGGGAGGTGGATACGGGTATTGGGAGAACTGTGGCGTCTCGAGCCTGCTCCCTCTTGCTGCCTCTGTGCATATCTCTTCTCTAAGGAGCATGTTTTTATGACATTGTAAATACAATGCCGTTTTTCTCCTTCCAAGAGGATAGATTCCCCTGTCCTTTGCTTTTGCTGGTTGTCCTTCGGCAAGTCCCTCAAGGTCTCTGGGGGCCAGGAGAAGAGACACAGTGGTCGCTGGTTCCCAGGACTGTCAGGACAAGGGAGAAGAGGGATGCGCTGGTTTCTGTCTAGCATTGCTGAGGACACACATGCCTCTATGACCTGGCTCTTTTAAGGTCAAAGAAAGAAACCTCAGAGTCTCCCTGGGTTCAGGATCCCAGGATAGTTCAAACTGTAAAGTCTGACTCCCTAAGAGTAGCTGGACTTGCTCCAGCCTGCTGACTACCATCCATGACCCTGTGGCCTTGCTGGGTTGCCAATTGTCTGGCCAGACCAGCCCCTCAGGTCTGAAGCTTGCCCTGCTGGTGCCGCTCAGCGTGGCCAGCTGGCTGTCCAGCCCCAGCCGCTCCTGCCACAGTGTTTGCATCTCTCTTTCACCTCAAGCTCTGTTAATTTTTCATGGCCTCCATCAGAGGCAGAAGGCAAAAGCTGTTTCCTGCAGGGAGAGAGCAGGAGCTGGAGAGGCGGAGGGAGTGTTGTGTGGTGATTAAACACTGCAGAGGTCTAAACAAATGACATTTGCCTCCTCCAGAGGCTCTGGAAGAGAAACCAGGAGCCGGGACTGCACAGCAGATGGCCCAGGCTGCTGTCTTGGGCCTGCCCTCCCCCATCAAGTCCTGCCTTACCTGGGGCTGCTCCTGAGATCCCACAGCTGACTCAGCCCTTATGGCTACTCTAGGACACTAGCCACAAGGCCAGGACTACTCAGTGCCACTCAGCCAGTCCACCAGCTGGTGACAGTGGCATGGAGAGCTGCTGGGGACAGACCCAAGGTTCCCAGATAGAGCAGCTTCAATCAGACCACTCAGGCAGGGTCACCGGAATAGGACCTGACCTGAATCAAATTCCTCACCTGTAGCTCTGTCATGCCTCTAGAACACCTGTGTGGACATAAAGGTCACCCGCAGGTGAGGCAGGTGCGTACCCCACCTGGGCCTTGTTCCAAACTCTGTGATAAAGCCAGGGCTCCACCCACTCCTGTCTCCAGCCTAGAATTTTTTTTCTCTGAGAGTCCAAGGTCAAACCTCTGCAGTCTAGGATACAAAGGTTAGCAGCGACCCAAGAGAACATTTGCCACGCTCACAGCGCTGGCCCTGAGAGCTCCTGAACATTCTTCAGTGAGAGGGAGAAAAGAGCCTCTCAAATCCGTTCCTGAAGCATCTGAGGGGACAATTTCACACTGCCAGGCTCTGATCTCAGTCACGCCTTTGGCCCAGACAACGTTGGCATCACCATAACCTGGTGGAACTGTAGACTCTTCAGGTCTGTCCCACTGAATCAGAGACCCCCACAGCCAGTGGAGTCCAGCACTTGTCACCAGTACTGTGACTTTCCAGATGATTCTAAGAATTAGACGAGAAGAACATCTGACCTGGAGATCCAGATGGTTCAGTCCTGCTTTGGGACTTCCCTGTCTAGGACATACTGTTACAAACTAGTGTGTTACACACTGAGCAACTGAGTAGCCAGTATGGGTGTCTATAGAATTACTTCCGCTGCAGCAAGATGTCTGGATATTTAAAGAAGCCCACAGAGAATTATATCAGGTTTAAACAAAAAACCTCTTTGCCTGCCCCACCTTCCAGCATGCCATACAAAGGGTGTCCTTTGGGTTTGCTTCAGACGGCGTCTGTCTAAAACCAAGAGTGCCTGTGACTAAACAAGTAGTTGGCATTCTGGAATATGTTCCGGAATGTTTCTCTAGGGTGTAAAAGGGACCCCTATGGATTAGAAAGAAGAGCCAGTGGCATAAAGAGCTCGATCTGGTATTTTCCTGCAGCAGACTAGCTACCTGCCAGCCTTGATGGACACCTGGAGAGGAGGCCGTCACAGGCAGACAGGTTGTTCTCCAGTCCCAGCAGTTACGTCAGGCTTTCTCAGAAATGGCATAGAGCAGCCAATCAGGGAGGGCATAGAAATGAGACTGCTCTTGTGTGATGAGTAGGAAGGCAGCCCCAGCCGCCGCGCAGTTCTCAGTGGAGAACTCACTTGAAGACTGGGCAGGAAGGAGCTTCTAACCACCCCTGCTTGCCATGTTTAGAGCCCCTGGACTGTAAGGCCTCCTAAAGAAGAAAAAAGAGTGCCTGTGCTGTTCCAGAGCTGACTCCTTAGCCCAGAGTTAGAGGAAGGAGGCCCCATCCATGTTTTTTCACCAGGATCCTAAAAGTGTAAAACTTAACCAGTCGGGAGCTGGGAAAGCAAGGAATGGGTGGTGAGCGGAAGGGTCCGAGGCCTAAAGGCAGAGGGTAGTACAGGGTCTGGCTATCAGATGTCCCCTGAGTCAGCCCAAACCCAGTAGTGAAGGGTGTGGGTCACCCTGTGAAGTACTGCCACCTTAGTCTCGCCTGCCTCTGTCACCATGCCCCACGCCCCTTGAGTTTTGGGAACTGCATGGATTGTTCCTTTGTAGAAACAAGTTTGCTGTGGGGTGATCACTTCCCCAAGGCTGAGTCACTCCAGATGGCCTCCATGTTGGCACCACGAGCTCTGCCATTTGAGGGTTCCTAGGGTGGTCATTGGTGGCTGTCAACCCAAGGGTTGACACAGTGTCCAGCCAGGCTGCTCAGCACACAAATGTGTGGTCTGTTGCCATCCAGCTACTGGTGTGTTGAGAACTGGGGTTCTGCTGAGCACTGGGGTTCTGTGCTATCTAAGGAAGGATTGGGACTCGATCCAGCCTCTTACCTGAGTCTTACTGAGATGTCTCAGAGGAGATTAGGGAAAAATAGATCCCTTCATGGATCCCTCCCCCCACCCCACCTCCCCAGTGCTGGTTAGCCTGCACAAGAAAGCATGTGCGGTAAGGAAAATGATCTTGAGGCTGTACCTGCTGGAATGAGGCCGCCTGCCGCTCCAGACACGAGAAAGTGGGACTCCTTTCTTACAGACCCAGGCCAGTGTGAGGAGAGCCTCTTGGTCTCCCAAGACAGCTGACTTCATCCCCTTACTACCTTCATGGCTACCCCAGGGCCCCAGGGCCCCAGGGCCCCAGGGCTGTCCTTGGCTTGTTCAGGCACTCCTTAGGGCCAGAAGGCATTGCAGGGGGCAGGAGGGGACCTCAGTAGCCATTCGGGAATACTGATGTGTCCTTGAGCACCAAGGAGATCTGCCCTGGTGGAACCCATGTACTCCCAGGATGTAGAGAGCAGGCATAATGTAACCTGGCCTGTCTGTTACAGACATAGGCCCAAGGTTCTGAAAGAAAAGACCTCCTCCGGGTTCTCTCCTCTCTGCCTTTCCCAATGCCTCCTGAGTGTCTGGACTAAAGGCCTGGCCTGTTATCTTTCTTGTTTTACTGTTTACATTTACATGTGTGTGTGTGTGTAGATCAAAGGACAGCTTGTGGGGGCCATTTCTCTCCTTCCACCTCGTGGGTCCTAGGATTCAAACTCAAGTCGCTAGGCTTGGCACCAAGCCCCCTTACCCACCGAGCCTCCTCACTGGTCTGCCTTTGCTCTCGATGCTCTTTCCTGCTGTAGTGGTCTGCAGCCCCTAGCCAGCAAATGTCCGTCCCTACAGCCCAAGATGACAAAGGTCACAACCTGCCACACACTAGGCTGTGGCCTGACTCAGGCTCCTGACTTCTGGATAAGAGCTGTAGCTGTCCGCCCACAGGAGGAGCTAGCTGTGGGAGGACCGATGAGCCAGTCCTTCAAGAGGGAAGTCTCCAGAGGTGGCTCCCTGCCAGTTCCCAACCAAAAGCAGCATCCCAGCCCAAGCCCATCCTCGGGTCCACACTTTGAGAGGACACTTTGCAGAGGTGGGACCGTCTTAAGGGTAGGACACTTGCTTCCTGATGAAAACACACTCTTGACTTGGCACTAAAGACACTCAGTGTCTTAGCTTCTGAGTCTGAATTGGACCGGCTAGCCCTCTGGGCGGGGCACTTCTCAGACTAGGCGTTTTCTGAGACCCAACTCAACTGCAATCTCCTTGGGTCCCCTCTTGCTCAGCCCGGACAGCCTCCGCAGGGCAAGGAACAGCCAAACCGGTTTGGGAATCAGCCTTGAAGGCTCCAAGGTCCCCTAGAGTTCAGTTCCCAGGGTGTGTTCACACGCCTTGAGACACCAGCTTCTGCCGACCATAGAGCCCTTGGGAAGAGGGGGGGTGGGAGTGAGCAAGAGTATTCTGGAGGCCAGGGTGGGGGTGGGGGGAGTGGCCTGAAGCTACTCTAGGCTGGGCCAGACCACGGGATCATTTAAGTCCACACCTTTCCAGCCTGAGGAGCTGACTGGAAACTAACATGCATATCTCAGGCAGGCTGCACACCAGATCTGGCCAGTCCTTGCCTGTGGGACCGAAGCTCCTGTAAGAAGGAGGTGGTCAATGCAAGTGTTCCCAGCCAGTGTGCCAACAGGCAGCCTCCCCTGGTTTTGCCCTTCTTCTTACCACACAGTGATGGGGATGGCAGAGCAGGGAACAGAAGGTGAGAATGATCTGGGAAAACCAAAATATGTTGAAGCTTAGGCCAACACCCTACCGAGAAAGGCAGCACAACAGTATGGCGGTGCCTAAGGAGAGCCTCCTCCCCAGAAAACCAGGGGCTGTTGTCCGAACCACCAGAGTCCAGCACCCTGTGACCGTGGAAAAGTCCTGACCCTTTGCCACAGCTGCAGAGTACTTCCCACCCACCCACATGCCCTCCTAGACTCTTCTGTGGAGCTTACAGAGGGCAAAAGCTGCTCATGGCCACACCGGAAGTTGGTCTCAAACTCAGCTCAGATGAGAAACTGGGATGGTAGTACTTCAGTGTCTCCCGGTGACAGATCTGCTCTCAGCTCTGATGTCACAGCCCAGGGACATAAAAGGGAAGTCCTGTGCACCAATGGCACAGCCACCGACCTGTGGAGTAATCATGTTTGAATCCATCAACTCCCATTCTCTTCGGCCAGCACAGTATTGTCTTGGGCAGCCCTTGAGGCATGGGATATGAGGGTGAAGCTAAGGGTACCAAACAGCTGGGAAGTGGGAGGAAGCGATGACTCTGTGCCATCGTGTCCCTGGGCAGATCTTCACCATTCCCAGCAGGGTGAGCAAGGTCAAAATGGCCACCCATCCGATAGACAGACGCGCCTGTCGAACCCTAAGGCTGCGTTACCATGTCAGTGACTCAGAGCAACCTGGCCCAGTCCAAGACTAGGATCTCCTCTCGTGGTCACGTGCTTCCTTTGTGGGTTCCTCCTAGGGCAGGGAATGGGGCCATTTCTCCATTTCTGGGGCACCCAGCAGAGGAGGACTCCAGAGGCCAGCAGAAAACAGCCTGTCAGTCCCATGGCAAGTAGGCAGAGCCACAGTTCCGTGGATGTTTCTGTTCTCCAGGATACAGGCCCAGTGGCCTGACAGGACTGGGAACAGAGCCATGAGAGCAGAGCCCTGGCTCCTGTCACCTTCCCACCTCCTTCAGGGCACAGTTGGGTAAATCTGAGGACCTTCCCAAGCTGGTTTGTGCGGAGAGGGTGGCTGTGAAGTCTGCCCTAGGCCCTGTTCTCAGTGCCGCTGCAGAGGGTGGGCCCTGACAGGCTGGCCCCTGGCACTTTGGACACAGGAGCTGAGGCAGGAGTAGATCGATGTTGCGGTGGTTGGGGGAGGGGTGGACTTGCAGAGAGACACTGGATGTGGACACTGCTGAGTGCCGGAGATGGCACTACCTACCCCAGGGAACATCAAGCATAAAGGTGCCAAGTGGGCAATTTTTAGCATTTATGTGCATTTGTGTGATTCTCCTAGAGTTTGGGAAAGACGGACCACAAGGGACCAGGTCCATTCTGTATTTGTCAGGTGTCTCAGCATCGGAAAGCCTGCAGAGGGCGGCGGGGAACACCAGTCAGACAATTCAGCCTGCAGGATGCTCTACCTGCTAGCGTGATAGCTGCATTTGTCTGTGAGCTTGTTCAATGCTCGTCTCAGGAGGGAGGAGACTTAATGCTTCTCATATGAGCGTCCTAAGTTAGGTCTGATCTATTGTCTTGGGGCTCCTCAGACCAGGCTATCATCCATCCATCCATCCATTGGTGTTTTGCCTGCATGTATCTTTATGTGAGGGTGTCAAATCCCCTGTAACTGGAGTTTCAGACAGTTATGAGCTGCCATATGGGTGCTGGGAATTGAACCTGGGTCTTCTAGAAGAGCAGCCAGCACTCTTAACCTCTGAGCCATCTCTAGCCCTGAATAGAAGGACTTCTTACTGTGTATCCCTGGTGAGTTCTAGAGTATTCAGCCTAAGTAGGAGGCTCCCAGAGGCCTCTGTCATGGGACCAGGACCTTGTGCTTGGAAGATGAAAGAGGAGAATGTGAGAATATGACCTGGCCCCATCTAGAGGGGTAGGAGGTTGTCTTTCTTCTCATGGTTACCCCATGGGAGACATACAGACACTACGAGCACTAGTACCAGCTCATGAGCAGATGAAGGTGGCAGTTGTCCCCAAGTCACCTACACTGTCGTTTCTGTAAGCTGCCTACATTTAGTCTCATTACCCTGTGGCTGTGTGTGTATCATGAAATGTGTCCGTGAACTCTGCAGTGAGTTTTATATGGTTGACAGTGCCGTGGAGATTGGATTGCATTCAGGGGCCTTGCAATTGCGCTATAGCCTGGGTCTCAGATGGAGTGCTTGATGACTGACCGTCTCCCATACTCTCATGTACTGAGCTATTTCTGTCTGTGACTCACCGCAACCTGTTAGTCATGTGTTAGCTGCGTAGTTCTTACTAAATGCTACACTGAGTACCAGGACTATGGACGTGAGCCCCTCTAACCCCGTGTCTAGCCCCTGGATATCACGACTCACGGTCCCATCTGCTTCCACTGGGCTTAGCCTGACTACCCAGAGCAGGGTGGGTTGGTGACAGGCAGGTTGGGAGACAGACACGTGGTGGGTAGTCCTGTTGGAATTCATTCTTGAGCTTGGAGGAGGCAAGGTACAAAGAGAACTGGCTGCTGAGACAGTCAGCTCATCGTGACCACTTGGCTGCAGCGGACAGTGGGACACATTCCTCTCCTGGGACTGGAGCGGACATGTTTGTGGGAGCCCTCCTGCCTCTGACTCAACAGGAAGTGCCCTAGCTCATCCTGCTGCTGTGTCATGGTCCCCTGTGCATCTAAAATGCATGACTAAGATATTTATTGGAATAATGACCCTTCCTAGGGTTTAAGTGTGGAAGAGGAGTCTCCTGTGTCTTGCAGGCCTCTTCCTGGCCATTTCAGAGTCCTTGCTGGGTGCCCTAGGTCCCAGAAGACACCCCCTCCTCTCCCCAGCTGCCTGGTAGCCATGGAGCTGCTTTGTGCTCCTCAGAATGCCTTTGTTTGGCCCTGCATCCCCTGGTGGCAGCATGTTGGATAAGGCTTCTGTTTGGTTCTCAGTTCCAGGTCTCTGACCACCTCCAGACTGCCTCTCAGACCCAGCTCCTCCCTGCATCTGGTCCTTTCCAGTTCTTAGATCATAACAGGCACTGAGCAACATCCCAGGCCTGTGTCCATCCCTCCCTGCCTGGCTGCTCAGGGACCTGTTTCCCTGTGATGTCAGGTTTCTTGCTCCATTTCAAGCTCAAGCCCAACCCCAGCCAGGTGAGGGGCAGCCTCTCCTGTGCCCCTGTTCGCCTACTCGCCTAGATGCTGGAACCCAGCCTCTGCTCCCTCTACCCCAGCTGGATCCCATCATCTTTGGCTCCCAAAGCCTGATCTCTGAAGCGCCACCCCATACCAGAGGTGTCCAGGCAGTTCCCAAATTAGAGCCTTGCTGCTTCTCTTTTCTTTGCCCTAAAGGACATTGTGGTGGCACCTGCTTGTGAGCGTTGTTGCAAGAAATGTCTTGAAGGGGCAGAAGTGGAGAACCTAGCTCTTCCATACCCTCTCAGACCCGCTTCCTGGAACCCAGTTAGCAACCCCTGTATACCCTGTGTTCTTTCAATTCCACTAGGCAGTGGGCATGCCACCTTACTGTACTCCCCACTACCCCTGGCATAGGGGAACCTAGCTATGTCCTCAGGGACACAGAGGAGCAGAAATACCTTTCTTCTGGGGCCACAGGTGTCTTTGTATGAACTGAAGAGGCACAGCTGCCGCTGGTTAGGAAACTGCCCTTCTCTTCCTGTCTCACAGCAGGACACTGGCTGTCCTCCCTCTACTCCTCAGGGAGTAAAGAAGGGGCAGGTCCACATGCAGAGCCTGTGTTGAATGCGCACGCAGATGGCTTCATCATCTGCCCTGAGACGTCTACCCACACGTCTCCCATGAGTGTCTGGAGTTCGTCCCTACCCAGGACCCTGCACTCTGCCCTGGGGTCAGAAGTGGACAGGCACACCGAGGTCCCAGACCCTTCCTTCCTGTCACTCTCAAGCACGGGGGCTGATGCTGATCATCATCGGGTGAGCACACGACCACTGACCATGTGCCTGCAGAGTCCCCCTGTGCTTCAGAGTGGCTAACCGGACCATCCTCACAGCTGCCCGATGACCTTGTCCAGATGTCACACAGTGGTGGTCTGGTTCCTCCCCATGTGTCTCCCACTGGCTACGTGGTGAGTGCTGAGTTGCTAGGGCTGCCTTTCTTGAGTTGACATGCATTATGGAATCTTTGGTCCTCCAACCCCATTTCCATCACCACCACCTTTCTGGCTTCTGCTTGCACTCTCCTGGGGACACGGTATACCACATCTGCTCTGCGGAGCAGGCAGTCCATCTTAGAGATTGGAAATTAGCCCTAAGCTGAGGACTCACACACAGCCCACGTGGTCTCCTGTAGCTGGGAAGGCCAGTGTTCCCCGCTACTGCTCCCCACTGGTGCCCACTGGGGACTGCATGAGCACCTTTGGAAGGGACTAGAGGCCTTCCTAGAGGAGCCACCATTACAGAAGCACAATGCTGCAAGGGAGGACAAGAGGAAGTATTTTCTAGGCATGTCATGGTGTCTTGGAGACTAATATATGGAGAGAGGGGCCTGGAACCTGCCGGGCAAAACAGGCTCCAGAATGAAGAAATGAGAGGGCATCTCCCATTTCCAAGGCATTCTCCTGCCTGCACTGAGCAGGGTACATTTGCGGGTGTCCCAGGGGCCCTCTAGCAACCACTCAATGTGCTACACAGAGAGGCAGACCCCCTCTGCCTACCAGCTACTGTTTGAAACACGGGTCGGTGTCACTGTCATTGAAACATCATGTTATACCCAGTGACAGTCAAGGCCTGGAGAGAGCAAGGTCACATACATGTCGGGGGAACTGTTTTGCTCCCAGATTGTTTATGTCCCTTGCCCTGAATCCTAGCAAGACAGCTGACCCCTAAGGTCAGGGTTAACCAGGACAGATGTGCACAGAGGTGCCTCCTAGCTTGCTGGGATCTTCTCTAGCACAGGAAGCCCCATACTCAGTAAGTGTTTGGCGGCTCTTTGTCAAATTAATTTAGGTGAGTGACCTGGCACTTTGGCATTTAAGGTGACAGTAGAGTTAGTATTTGTTGGGAGCCACACATGGTGGCCGGCACCTAATCCTGGTACTTGGGCGTTGTGCAAGGCCTGCCCCAGGTGGGATTCTGGCTGATGTTTGAGGATGGAGGGGGCTTGGTGACCTGGGAGTGGGACTCACCACAGAGAGGGGTACAAGTTATGACCAGAAGTGTCTCTGATGCCCATCCTGGGACTGTATGCCTTACCAGCTAGTATGTAGGTTGAAGCCAGTGGAGAGACAAGACTTAGGAAGGCAGTTGGGCCTTCCCAGATCAGAGTGTGCTTAGCCCCACCTGGCTGAGTCCCTCAGTCCCATGGGCTTCTGCCTGGTCTGTCTCTCAATGTACTCCCCTTTTGGCTGCAGATTTCCATGTGGTGCTGGTCTCCTGTTGGTCTGCACCCTCTCGAGCATCTGCATTGCTCCTGCGCATTGTGAGGGAACTGCTGTCAGCCTGTGTGCTCAACCAGGCTCGCAGCCAAGGCAGGGAGAGTGGGGTCCTCTGTGTTGCCTCTCTTTCCCTCTTGGACACAGGATTGTGGCCTTCCGGGCATGTGACGATGTGGCTAACACATGTCCTGCCAGCTGCCTTCCAGTCCTCATGGCCAATCATACAACTTCATTATCTTTCCAGAAACTACCCCACTTGGGACAGGGGACAGGTGGACAAGGCCACCCTTCACCTGTAGGGCAGCCTGTGGTAACCAAGGAAAGCCCTGAATCCCGCAGTGGCCTGGCTGGCACTCAGAGGAGCAGGGCTTGGATCGTGAGGCAGGTTTCAGGCAGCACGGTCTGCATCCGTCCTTTGTGCTGGCAGCAAGCCTCCTGGAGCTGCAGCCCTTCGGGCCTCGTGCGTGGCGTGCAGATGAGCTTCCAGATGCCTGGTCCCCTGTGCGAGGAGCATAGCCAGGGCCTGGCGAAGGGTGGAGCAATCAGAAAACACACTTGTGTCTGACCCAGCCTTGCTGGACAGGCCGCTTTCCCTCTAGCCATGTCTCGTGTGTGCTGGGCGCTCACTAGGAGCCTCATCAGCTTCCGGGGCAGATGTACGTTGGGGCTGGGGTCCTGTCCTTGTAGTCACTCTCCTCCTCGTGCAGGTGACAGCAAGGGTACCCACAGAGAACGGTACATCAGCATGTCCACGGCCTCTAGGGGAGAAACAGAAGCTCCCTTGGGGGCTACAGCCCCACCTCCCTCCTTGGCCGAGCACTTGTACCCACCAGACAAGCTGAGCAAAGCATCTGGCAACCTCAGTGAGACCCGTCGGAGCTGTGGGCTGAGGGAGGATCTGTACAGGGCCTGACCGTTTGCAGTACCAGGCACTCCTGGTCATTGTGTACGTGGGCATATTCCTCCAGTGCTGGCAACGGGCAACTTCAGGTTCCGTATTTAAGTGGGAGGAGCCAGGAGATGAAGACCAGCTGGGGTTCGGCCTGCTGAAGGCATTCCACCTTCCTTAGGGTTTCTTACCAAGCAGGGACACTGTATCTCACCGCTCTCTGGTGATTACTGTGAATGACTTCGCGTGCCTGAGCCACAAGACAAGAACACACACACACACACACACACACACACACACACACACACACACTCACACTGCTACCCTCTGCTATGGAAACCTTTCATCCTTCTAAGCATTTGAGTCCAGCAGAGAGAGAGGCAGCAGAGAGAGAAGAGACAGGCTGGTGTCAGCTCAATGGGAACGTTCTGACTGGGAGTTTCAGAGAGGCCAGTGAATGCTCCTGAGTCCTCAGCTCCAAAAAAGCCCTGAGTTGTGGCTGCGCCTTACAGTTATTAACATGTCCGTGGTGAGAAGCCAGGTAGCACTAAATGTTCAGAATATGGGATAATGGGGTCCCCGAAAGTCTGTGGGGAGCAGCAGTGTCTGGTCACACCCTGATCCAAGGCCGTTGTTGGGCCCTTTCCCTCGGCTCACCCTTTGCCCCGTCTCTACCCTCCTCTTCACTGTCTGAACTCTTTGTTGGTGCCTCTAACCTGGTGGCCCTCCAGTGGCCCTTCTAGTGGACTCTTGGTACAGATGCTTTTGCTCTCTCCTTCGAGAGCGTTAGCCTATTTCATAGCTTAAAACACTGAGGCCATCTCCCAAGAGCAAAACCAGCATCCCAAACACCCTGTCTGGGAAGGGTGCAGTGAAGACCTGAGTGTGCCCACTGACCATCTGTCCTTCCTTGCAGCCCTGCTGTCGTCCTGGTGTGAAGAACTCGGCCGCCTGCTGTTGCTCCGACATCAGAAGAGCCGCCAGAACGACCCCCCTGGGAAACTCCCCATGCAGCCCCCCCTCAACTCCATGAGCTCCATGAAACCCACTCTGTCGCACAGGTGAGCAAGCATGCAGGTGCCTTCAGGGATGGGCTACCTGGGCAGGCACTGAGCAGCTATCTTCTGGGTGCCTGGGGTCTGCTTGGAAACCTCCTGTGATGCAAGCCCTGAGAGTGGAGCCTCTGAGAGGCAGTTTGGCCTTTAAATCCTCCTAAATGATGTGGCTTCTTCCCCATCAGGCAGAGAGGGAGGGCCGGTTTGTCCCCACCCACTGCCACTTTGACCTTGAGATGTCTGGCTTCTAGTAGAACATTAGAAATCATGAGCTCAGAATCTTCCCTCTATCCAGAGCAGGCACCTGGGTGCTCTCAGGGAAACCAGGGGCAAGAGGGTCTCAGGACACCCGAGAGCTGGTGGTCACACCCAGTGTGGGGTAGAACCAGGCCACACCCATCATACCGGAGCAAGTGAAACTGGGCTGGGACTGCCAGAACCCTGCATTCTGGGCAGGAACAGGCTTGCTAGGGGCTGCCAAGCACCTAGGAACTGGCCAGGCTGCCCTGCACCAGCCTCGGAAAAGCACGTGGCGAGACTGGCAATTCCCTGTTAATTATCTCGCAGGCGCCTTGCTGAGCTGATGCTCTGAGTATTCTGTGGGCTGACCCTGCAACAACAGGGCCCGTCATGCTGTCTGCACCCCCTCCTTGTGGGTCCTCGCTAATGACTGGGGCCTCTGCAGTCGGCTCAGCTCTCATTATCCTGCCTGGCTGAGAGACTCACGGCCCAGAACATGCTGTAGTCAATCCTGGACTACATGGTCCAGGCACTGCCAGAACTCAGGGTCAACTTTGTCTTCTCAATCGAGTTAACTGTCAGGACCAGAGAGGACCTCCACGCTCATCAAAGCAAGTGCCCTGCCTGGCCAGGATGGCCCAGCTATGTGTTTACCTGCCATTTCAGAGCACAGCAAGGTGCTCTCCTCCAGGACACTGCCTCACCAGGCCCTGGGCCCAGGCTCTGACAGCACAGCCTCTTCCTCCTGTACCAGTGTTTCTAAGGGGTTCATAATTGGCCTGGAGAGCTGCATGAGGTGGGGGTCTTATAAAGTGTGTGTGTGTGTGTGTGTGTGTGCACCATCATACTAAGCTGTCTCTTCTAATTCTGCCCAGCCCCTCAGCTCTTCAGAACCACCCTGACTCCCATCACCCCGTTAACCTGCCTCTCCCAACTTTCTTTTTCTATGTCATTTTCCTGGAGATGATGGTGACGGGCCCAAGTGCTGTGGCTTCCCGCTAGAGTCCTGTCCCAAACCTGCTTGGCTGTGGCTTCTCTAGCCCTGGAGCGTAGCAGGTTTCAACCACTGCCAGTCCTTTGCTAGGTCTTCATCAAGTTGACTTCATATGGATTATTTGTCATTAACCAAAGGCAAGGCTTCCCTTTCCTCAGAAGCTGAATCTACCAGCAGAGAAGGAAAATTCATGGGGCAAAATTAGGAGCTGGTAGCTAAAGGCGGCACAGAGGGAAGCCTGGGTCCTAGGAGAAGGGTAGGCAGGGCTGACTGTTGGAGGCTTCCTGAAGGTAAGGTATCTTGACTGTGAAGGATCCGAGCTGAGGAAAGGCCACCTGCATTCTGTACCCTCAAACTGGCTATACCTAAAAGTACTGTGTGTGAGAAGCTGCTGACCAGCATCCAGGGTTCTGCTATCGCTGCCACCATGACAGGTTCAGGGCCTTAAGGGTCTCGTGGGATAACAGACTTCGCAAAGCCAGTGGTATGCGAGCTTAAAGGCCTAGATAGCATGTGTTCTGTGGCCTCTGGTGGCCTTTCAAAGACAGGCTAGGGAGCTGGGGACCTGCTGGGCATGGATTGGGCTTGAGCCTGATCAGTTAAACTGAATGGAAGTTCCTCTTGGGAGCATAGCAAAATTGCAGAGCTTAGAAGGCAGCTAAACCAGCTGAGTGGGAAAGTGAGTTGCCCAGGAACACACAGCTGATAGAGGTGAAGCAGGACACAGAACAACGTAGTCAAGTGTAGGAAGGGACTAGTGGTTTGCTGGTTTTGATGGTTCTGGAACAGTCTATGTCCTGCTCTCATCCATGGCTTACTCTAGGTAATTACCATAATGCTGCCACATTATGGTGGGGCAGCTGTCGAACAGTGGCCAGTCCCTGACTCTTCTTTAAGCCCAGGACTGTGGTGAGGATACTGAGTAACCAGTGACCAGACCTTCATGCCTGTCCCTGTGGAAGGTCTGGAGGGCCCTAGCAGCTGTTCAGCTTCAAGTGTAAATTCCTAAACATGGAAGCCTAGTGGAAGAGAGCCTTTGCAATTGAGACACTGACTGACTCTGGCATCTTCACAGGGGCTTTGGCCTTCTTGTTAAGGGTGGAGCACAGTATGTACACTGAGAAGTCTGGGGTGTGGTACCCAGAAGATCCAGGGGTTCAGAAACTCTGGGCCCTCAACTAGAGGCTCGAAAACAGACAGAGGGTAGGAACCAGGGACCTGGATCCCCAGACCTGAACCACCCAGAGGTCTAGAGGGCCCCCAAGGACCGAAGTGTTTCTGTGGCTCAAGTCATTGTCCTATCCACTGCAGAAGATGTGGTGGCACCACAGTGTAAGGCCGCAAGTTAGGGCCTGAGTTCTTTACCCTTGGGCTGTGCGCTTTACCTCTGTGAACCACTGAAGTCCCAAAGAGACATGGTGCTGCCATATTGCCATGCAAGAGATGTAGGGAGGGACCAGCTACTCCCAAGGCACTTTGTAAGAGTAACTGTAACCTTGTGAAGAATGTGAACTAACTGTAGCTTGTAATTTAGCTTCGCCATTGGCCATACCAAGGTCATCTTGCGCTTAGCAAAGAGACACAGAAGCATATTACATGCCTTCCCCTGATAACTCCAAGATGGAAGCTGGGAGGTACCTGGAGATCTAGCCATCGCTGAGGCAGAAGGGCACCTTTGGCACCCCCGAGGTGATCTCGACTTTATCCCAACAACTTCTGCTTCCTCATCCAGGGTTTTAATGAGTGGTTTAAAAAGCCGTTTGTGATTAGCACATTGTCTGTATGCAAATGGGTGTTGCAAAGCTAATTAAGAGTCTAATAAATCTTGTTTATCTATTAATTTGATTACAATCAAAGCTGCTGGAGCCTCTGAGATCAAGGGTGATTTTGCTCCTCCTCCGGGGGCAGGGATTTGCTACATCCAAAGAAAGGCCAGGGTGTGCTGGATAGGGCCATGGCCCGGAGCCAGGCTGCTGTCTTCCAGCTGTGAGTCTGGGCAGTTCCTCAGCCTCTCTGACCCTCAGTCTCCTCATCTGTAGGAAGAACACCAACTCTGGTCCATGGGGATCCCCAGGACTTGTGTGTCCCCCAAACCTTAGCCTGATGTCCTCTTGATGGGCTCTTTTGTTGCCAGCTAATAGAAGAGTGAAAACAGCCCCGTTAGAGCAGGGGTGTGGGTCAGCGGTAGAGTGCTTGTTCTGCACACCCAAGGCCTTGGGTGTAATTGCCAGCACTACAGAGAGCAGACCAAAGGTAGCAGCACATACATCAGTGATCCCTGCACAGGGGAGGCCGGTGCAGGAGGGACACAAATCCAAGGCCAGCCTGGGCTACACAGTGAGATCCTGTCTCAAAACAGCAGGGAAAAAAAAATAGTCAACTCTTATGTGTAGTTCCTCTTTGCCTGTCTGTACCAACCTCTGTTGGTAGTAGGCTCTTCTTGCCCCTGGAAATCTGTTTTTAAAAGGAAAACAAAAAGGGCCATGGAGAAGGCCCTGTGGACTGCCTTCAAGCCTGACAACTAGGGTCTGATCTCCTGGGACTGACATGGTGGAAGGAGAGAACGACTCCCACAAGTTGTCCTCTGATGTCCACATGTATACTGTGGTACACATGGCCCTACACATGTGTACACACAGAATAATTTTTTTTTTTTAATTTTTGAGATAGACTCTCACTATGTAGCCCTGGCTGTCCTAGAACTCACAATGTAGACCAGGCTGGCCTTGAACTTACAGAAATCTACCTACCTCTGCCTCCTGAGTGCTGGAATTAAAGCTGTGCACCACTACACCCAGCTAATTTTTCTTTTTTTTTTTTTCTTTAAAGAAAAACCGAGAGAAGAAAGCTGAGGAGCCACAGTGGTCATTAACAGCCCTGACCACTGAGACTCCAGGGTTCCATAATGGCTCCCTGCTGAGCAATGCTTGCACCCTCTCTCACACAATGAGCGAGCCGCAGGAAGGCAAAGGCCAAGAACCATAACATGGAGACACTTGTTATGGTCTCCCCAAATTAAAACGACCGGGAACTGACAGCACAGCCTGGCACAGAGCTGGTACCAATACAGCCAGATCAGGGAAATTAATTAAGAGAATACTCTAATAGCCACTTTCTCCCAAAGCGGCTGCCACAGGTTCAGGAAAGAAAGAACACAGCTTGCTTTCCCTTGCCTTGCGTGGATATCTGTGTGACCTGCACAGGGAGAGCCAGGAGCCGTTCATTACAGGCTTAGCTCATTTTCTCACATCTCATAAGCCTCTACCAATGTTTACAGAGCTGGTACACAGACATATAAACCATCCATTGTGACTTGATGTGAAGGGCTCTAGGCAAGAAGCAGGGAGGAGGAAACCAAGGGAAATGGTATTGGTTTCATGACAGAAAGTCACGAAAGGGAAGATGCAGACGAGGCTTTGAGGTATAGGTAGGAGTTTTCTAGCTGGAGAAAGAACAAAGAAAATCGGAACAGCCTTTTACTTGACAGGCAGGAATGATAACGCCCACTGCTGTTAGCAACATCTTTACAAACTTGTAACTTCAGAATATCGGG
>CABHPQ010138316.1:6719-33910 GCA_902168405.1 Peromyscus aztecus
CTTTTTTTTTTTTTTTTTTTTTGTCTTTTCGAGACAGGGTTTCTCTGTGTAGCTTTGCGCCTTTCCTGGAGCTCACTTGGTAGCCCAGGCTGGCCTCGAACTCACAGAGATCCGCCTGCCTCTGCCTCCCAAGTGCTGGGATTAAAGGCGTGCGCCACCAACGCCCGGCTGGCTGTGGTTATTCCTACTACATCCATCTCACAATCTCTTTTTCATATTTTCCATGTTGCCTGTGTGGCCAGCACACACACACACCCCCCAGCATACACAAGTCACCGCATTGCCCATTCTGAGACCCTCCCTGGAGAGTGTGTCATGGAAAAGAGCTCCCAAAGGGGTGTGTGCAGGAGCAGGAGCGGTACCCTAGGATGCTGAGCAACTTTCCAGATGGCCAGGCTGGCACTGGCTGATGTGTGAACAGAAGAGTGTGGCTGGCTTCTCCAGCCTTGCCATGATGCTAACTTTCCCCCAATGTTTCCACTGTATGGTTGAGTTTCCTGGCTTCTTGAAACAGAGAAAAGTCTTTGGGCAAGTTTTGTGGCTTACCTCAGTCCTGGGGAGAGTCAGGTGACTTCCAGTTTGGCTGCTATTACTTCATAAGGAAATCAGACTTTGGATTCAGGAACATTTGCTTCAAAGTCTAATTGCCCATAAGCTCAGCTCCTTGGAGAAAACATGCGTCTTCAGAACCTACATGTCCTCACTATGAGACAGGAATGGAAGCTGTGGGGGTCACCTAGATGCTTGGCAGACTGTCTTGTAGTGTGCCAAAGATTAAAGATGGTTATGACCCTTTGCATGCATTGAATGTGGTTTCCAACCTCTAAGGCTCCTGCTGGAGCTGAGCCCCCACTGTGACATATAAAGAGGATGGAACCAGCTGTGTTCAGAGGTCAGAGCCTGAGGTGCTTAGGGTCAGATAAGGTCATCAGTGCCACCCCATAGAGTGGTCCTGGAAGCTAAGAAGGAAGCCAGTCACTGAATGTGGTCTCTCATGGTTGTATTTCCTGAACCACAGTCCAAAACAAACCTTCTTTCACCAAGCATATCCAGCCTGTGTAACTGTTAGAAACACCAGAGATGGGGCAAATCCCATTGTTTTAAGATGTCATCTCAGTGTGCAGATTGTGGAATTTCAGTTCTCTCACAAAACACAAATATGAGCAATGGAGAACATTTGATGGTCCCTAGCGCCTCCCTTAAGCAAGTCAGAGCACCTATGCTCTGAAAGCCCATGCAGTGACTTCTCCAGGCATGCAGGCTCAACTCCTGTCACTCCAGACCCACAGGAAAGAACCTTTCAGGACCCAGTCTGTGTTTTTGCCTTTCAACTCTGTTCAGCCATTGATCCTCTATGGTGTGCACTTAGAAGCTGCGTGGACACCCTACCATGGTAACAGCAGCCTGCCAATCATTCTCTCTCTTCTCCCAAGCAAGCCTCCATGCCAGCCCAAATTCAATTTTCAGCCATGTTTGAGGTGTCTTTGCCTTTGCTGAAATTGGAAAGGACATACAGAGTTACTAAATGCCTTGGCTTTGAAGGGAGAGGGCTTTGCTTAGCTCACAATTCCAGGTCGCAGTCCATCACTGTGGGCTAATCTGTCTTATAATCATGTAAATAGAAACATTAAATTCATTAAAGTATAAAGCAAACAGAAAAAATATTTCTGAAATTGAAAAATGCACAGATGATGATTTGCAAACTAAACTTTCACTTTATGACAGATTGACTGAGGCCATGTGAGGCCATGTTTGGTGGGAAGAACAGCTGGGGTCAAATCTTGGTTAGGGGACCCTCAGAACTACAGAGTCATCATTCAGTGGTTAATGAGAGCCACGTTACCTACAAGTACCAGAGCACCAGTACTGAGGCTGTTCTTTTCTGTCTTCAGCCCTGGGGTGACCTCCCTTGGCTTAGATTTATGTCTGCTGATTATCCGTATGACCTCAGGTGATCTTGGGGCACACTGTCTAATGAAAACTTATAGTCCTGGCTTCAGTATCCACCACGGGCCAGGTTTAATAGTTTGACTGTGAACCTATTTACTCAGTATTTATCAAGCGTTATGAATTCTTGGCTCTGGGAATCATAAAAAAAATAGTCTTCCATCTTACAGTCAAAAGCAGCTTACTAATTCTTATACCAAGGGAAGAATCAAGATGGTGCTGTCAAATGGAAGACAGAGTCAGGCTTCTGGGTCCTAGCGACTAAGCTATCACATCTGTGATATCATGGAGAACCATACAATTCCAAAAGCCTTTAAAATTATGTTTTTTAACCACTGATTTCATAAAGCAATGGCATGGATCAGAACTTTTAGAATAATAGTCCTTTTTTTATAATTTATTACTTTTGTTTTATCATCTGGGTGTTTTGCCTGCATATATATGTGAGTATACCATGCATGTGCCTGCTTCTGAATGGCAGCCAAAAGAAAGCATCAGATACCATAGAAGTGTGGTGACAGACAACTGCTGTGAGCCACCAAGTCGGTGCTGGGTTCTGAACTGAGGTCCTTTGTCAGAGCAGCAAGTGCTCTAACCATTAAACCACCTTTCCAGCCTCCTAGAATAATAGTCTTAAGTATAACAGCAGAATGGATGGAGGGAACCAACAGCACTGCTCATTTTTAAGACATTAGAAACTCCGATTTAGACTAATTCACACATAATTTCAAAACACCAAATTGGATACCACATATACTAGTAATTTTCACTCATCAATAAATTTTACTTAAGTTAAGGAGGAAAATGAAATTTGGGATCCACTATAATCCAAATCTGCACAGATAAGATCTTCTTATCCCTCAGGCTTTGGTGTACATAGCCAGAACCTCTGAAGTAGCAGGCTGCACTGAGTTTGGCAGAAAGACCTTGGCAGGTACAAGGGGAGGTTGGAAAGAACCGGGGGCATCACAAAAGGGCTATGAGCTTAGCTCAGAACAGAGTAGGAAGCAGAGGTGAGCTGCAGCAAGGAGCAAACTAAGTGTGTCAGCATGTCATGGGCACGGATCCCAGCCCATTCCTCCATCGGAAAACGGGGAGAACATGAACATAAATATTTACCATGAGTTGAGATATCACAGGAAAAGAAGTGATCAAGGTGCAACAAAAATCAAGTCTTCCAAGCTGGCAGTGGATTTTCAAGCCCAACACAAGCCCATACAACACTCACACTCAGGCTGACATTTCAAGAAAGTTCATGAGCAAAATAAGGCATTTTAAATACTTGCCAAAGAGAAATAAGATCATCAGGACAAATTTTATTTAATAATTGCTTTCTTCTGATTTCAGTTACATTAAATTTGAAAGATATATATATATATTTTTAACACAATGCCCTGTGTGACTTGCTCTGGTTGCAGCCTAGCTGGGCTTAAATACTCCAGTGAATAATGAAGATAGAGAGTATGAACTAACCCAAGTAATGCTGATTTCTAAAGGGAATGTCTTTCTTTGATATTGACTAGATATGAAGTGTGGTGGCACCAGATCTAGATCTCCCCCTCCCCCCACAGCTTCCTATAAACACATACTGCTGTGGGATGTTCTGTATGGCAAATGTGTTGCTAATAAAACACTGATTGGCCAGTGGCTAGGCAGGAAGTATAGGCGGGACTAACAGAGAGAATTAAAAGAAGAGGAAGGCAGAGGGAGGCTCTGCCAGCCACCGCCAGGACAAGCAGCATGTAAAGATGTCGGTAAGCCACGAGTCATGTGGCAAGGTATAGATTTATGGAAATGGATTAATTTAAGCTATAAGGACAGTTAGCAAGAAGCCTGCCACGGCCATACAGTTTGTAAGCAATATAAGTCTCTGTGTTTACTTGGTTGGGTCTGAGCAGCTGTGGGACTGGCAGGTGAAAGAGATTTATCTTTCCAGGCAGGAAAACTCTAGCTACAACATACACTAAATACTGGATTCTTTCTTCTAGATGAAGAAACACAGGACAGGAGAGATGTCTCAGTGGTTATGAATGCTGCTCTTGCAGAGGACTCCAGTTCAGCTTCCATATTGAGTGGCACAAACCACCTGAAGGGCCAGCTCCAAGAGATCTGATATCCTCTTCTGGCCTCTATGGGCACCTGCATACACATGTCATACACACACACACACACACATCATCATCATCATCATCATCATCACCACCACCACCATCATCATCACCATCATCAATAATAAATATTTTAAACACACGCATGGAAAGACTGGCTTTGAGGGAAGCTTCAGGTTTAAAACAGTTATGAAAACCTGCCCCACTGCTCCACAACCAACCCCAAATGAGTCAGAGAATGGCGGACTTGTCACAAATGACAGTGAACACTCTGTGGATGCTTTGGTTGGTGTGCATTCATGTCATCTTTTCCTGATTTGTTTTTTGCCACTCACTGTTTTTCAATAGACAAAATGCATTTTTGAAAAATGATACACCATTTCAGCTAGGTGGAGGAATAAGTAAAATAGACCCTGTGTGACTATCATCAACAACAATATACTGTATACTTGGAAAATTGCCAAGAACATAGTTCTTAAATGTTCTTTAGCAGTGTTGTGAAAACACTCTGATTGATACATACAATCATTAATTAAATGCAATTAAATATACATACGTGTGTGTGTGTGTGTGTGTGTGTGTGTGTGTGTGTGTGTGTGTGTGTAAAAGCAACATTTTTCTCCTGGTTTTTAATCTTCCTTCCTGAGACAGTGATTGAGAGCATCTTACTGATTCTTGTCATTTCTTGGGCAGAGCCTGGTGGGATCTATTCATGTGACATGTTTGTTTAATGAATGATTTGCTGCAGAGGTAACTTGAGCAGGGTTTATATCTTCTGTTACACCATATATTTCAACACTCACTTTGTGTTATGACATTTCGGTGGAATTGTAACTCATGCAATATTTTAGAATTCTTGTTAAATTTTTAATTGTATACGTGTATATGCATGCATGTGTGTGTTTGTATCTGTGGATGTATCAGTGTGTTTCTGTGTGTGTGTGTGTGTGGTGTGTGTGTGTGGTCTCATGCATGAGAAGCCACATGTGTGGAGGTCAGAGAACACCTTTTGGGAGTGGGTTCTTGCATTCTGCCTTGTTGAGGCAGGGTGGCTCTTGCCTGTACAGTCGAGTAGCGAGCTCCAGGCTGCCTGGCCAATAGGTTTCCTACCAGCTCTCCTGTCTTCCCCTTCCATCTCACTGCAGGAAAGCCAGGATTACAGATGGGACCCCCTCCATCTGCCTTTTATTTTTAAGCATGGATATTAGAGATCTAATTCAGATTTCCAGGCATGCTTTTAGAATTTTTAGAACTCTAATTTATTTCATCAGTACATCCTTCAAAGGCCTGTATACGTTAGCAAACCATGTTGATTCTACATGTGTTTGGATATTATGTGTGTGAATATATATGCACACATATGTATATTTAATTGTTGTTGCTATTATTTTTGAAACAAGGTCTTGCTCTGTAGGCCTGGCTGACAGAGAATTTTCTATATGGAATATGTTGATCTAACACCCCTGGTAATCCTTCTGCCTTTCATTCCTGGACAATAATACATTTGAAATACTAAGTGTACTTTTTCATTGGCAACATGGTGTATGGAGTTGGCCATCTTGATGGGGTGTGATTTCTGCTAGTAAGACAGTGAGATTAGCATAGTGGAAATAATATAATTTTGCAAACACTCAGTGATATTGATATTTGTCATCTGAATAACCACCACTATTACAACATTAAGGTAATGGCTTTTACACAGAAGGAGTTCTTTATGACTATTTTGGCAAACATGCCACAAGACTCATGCTTCAACATGCTGCCTCTGATCCACATAATTTTTTATTGTTCTCATTAGAACTCAATTTGTTGTGTTTATTTAGGTGTTCTATCACCAGAAGAAACAAAAACACGAAATCAAACAAAATGTTACAAAATTAACCACAAACGATAGACTTGATAAGAAATTTGTGATTTTAACTTTTGCTTTCTCTGAAGTGCAGCAAGAACTTAGGGCCGTGGAGAGCCTGAGTGGAGAATTCTTAGAGACGTTTATACTTTGCTGATATTTTGCCATTGCTGGAGTGCTTTGTCAGCACTTGTTTTTCTAACATAGTTTTATACTTCGTTGTTTTTAGGGGATTTTATTTGCTACTTTTGCTTTTGAGACAAAGTTTCCCACATCCCTGGTTTGCTTCCATCACCCTGCAGCATGGATCTTAAAGAGTCTTGTTAATAAAAACAAACCCAAGGCCAGCTATTGGGGTGAATGCTGGAAGATCAGAGAAGCAGAACAAGCCACAGCCACCTCACCTCGCCAGTTCCTCAGCTGGTCCTGTTTCCTCAGACTGGAAGCTTCTGAGTCCTCATCCAGAATGGGTCTCAGCTGAACTGCTGCTCAAAAGCCTGAAAGCTTAACTAGCCAAAAGCTTCTAGTTTCTGGTCTTCAAGCCTTATATACCTTTCTGCTTTCTGCCATCACTCCCTGGGATCAAAGACTCTTGTTACCAAGCCTGGCTGTTTCCAGTGTGGCCTTGAACTCACAGAGATCCAGGTGGATCTCTGCCTCTGGAATGCTAGGATTAAAGGTGTGAGTGCCACCATTTTCTGGCCTCTATATCTAGTGGTTGTTCTGTTCTCTGACTCCAGATAAATTTATTAGGGTGCACAATATATTGGGGAACACAATATCACCACAGCATCCCATGCACCAAAGGCTGGCCTTCATCTTCCAAGTGTTGAGATTACAGGTGTTGGGCACCATGTCCAGCAATTTACCTTTAATGGAGTAGTTGCCTTCTACAATCACATACCATCTTTTTGTTTATCATCAAATTAACTTGTGTGGTGCCGGTATGGGGCACAGGGTTTGAGAGTGAACACAAAGTAAACTCTAGTGAGAAAACTGTTCAAACAGTTGGGAGCTCTGTAGCCTGGAGGCGTCAGCATACCACAGAGGCAAAGGAGACTTTCCTAATCTTTTTAGTCAGCTTAGCAGAAGTCGGAGTTTCTATGCTATTGCCTGAATTATTCATAATTAATATGATTCACCTGAGTGGTGAGAAATAAGCAGTGCTATCTCTCATTAATATTAGTGATATTTCTACTTACAACTACGAGAACAGGCATGCTCATGAGGTCGCATGTGATGTATGCAATGAACAGCAAGTAATGTGCATCCAGTTTATGCTAAATGCATGAGGATTCTATGCTGAAAACCATAATGGAAATGGCATCTTCCCTCTGGCTTAAAAACTCAGCTTGTAAATATTGTATTGTTAATTAATGAAACTACTAATTTAGTACTTTTAAATGTGATCTCAATAAAAAGCAAGAGCTTTCCTTCACATATGAAGCAAAAAAGTTACCAATAATGTATATGTGTGTACATAAATACATCTGCATGAGTATCCCAGTGAAATCAAGAAGTTAAAATCCCGACTTGGAATTTTTACCAAAAAATGTGTGATATTCAAAGTTTCTAAAACTGATAAGCATACTTTACTGTTCTGCCTCATCTATTGTGACGTGGTCTAAACTGACCCGATACCTACTGGTGTGAAATGTTCTCAGAGTCCCTTCTGAGGAGTCTTGAAAATTCTTCAAAGCTGCTTGGTTCTAAAATGCAAGGAGGGCATCTCAGAGGAAAGGAACCCAGCTATTGGGTCCATAAAATGCACCTGAAAAAATGTCTTCAACTGGAAAAAAAGGTGGTTTACCTAATTACACTACTTTTCAGTGCTGCTCTTAGTGTTAGGAAAGAAATACATTTGGGGTTTATTTATTTGGATAGGATTTAAGATATCTTTACAAAAGTGTTTATGTTGTCCTCCGCCAAAATGGTTTTGGTGCACACAATGTTAATTCTATATTTGTCACCAAGTTATTGTTAAATTTACGTCTTTTATGAGAAATATTTATAAGAAGAAATATCAGATTTACATTTTAAAGAAGTGCCCTGTACTTTCCTCAAAGTTATACTTTCAGAAGGATTTGAAGTTAATGCCAATTACTTGCTTTCTGAGATACATATTTTTAAAGTCATAATGCAGACACGGTTGAAAGATTTTACCACAAAGCTTCCTAAAACTCAGCAATGAAACAGTTCAGCTTGAAGAAATTAATAGAAGCTTCAAACAGCACCAGCTGTGACTGTATCACAACATGTCACAAGGCACACATGCATCTGAATGATTCACACTCACTCACATGGGGATGACAATGTCCATCTCCCACTAAACACAATCTCAGCAGCAATCTCTATTCTCAGGTTCCCACAGTAGAACTCAGAGGCACAGGCAGAGTGGGTACACAACCTGGGTTTACTTTCGCAAGTGAGACAGTCACTGCCATCTCCAAAGCAGAGGGCAGACCGAGCCATGCTGCAAAGCCCTGCCTCTAGTATCTGGATTTCAGTCCTGGTCAACTCTTTCTCCTGTGCTTGATTGACCTAGAGCAATCTGGGATAGATGAAGGTTTTCTTGGAAGCCAACTGTGGTGGTTTGAAAGAAAATGGCCTTCAAAGGGAGTGGCACTATTAGGGGTGTGGCCTTATTGGAGTAGGTGTGGTCTTGTTGGAGGAAGTGTGTCACTCTAGAGGTGGGCTTTGAGGTCTCATATATGCTCAAGCCATATCCAGTGAGACAGCCTACTTCCTGTTGCCTGCAAGTCAAAATGTAGGAATCTCCGCTCCTTCTCCAGCACCTTGTCTGTCTGCATACTACCATGTCACACCATGATGATAATGGACTAAACCTCTGAAACAATAAGCCGGCCTCAGTTAAATGTTTTCCTTTATAAGAGTTGCTGTGGTCATGGTGTCTCTTTACAGCAATAGAAACTCTAACTAAGACAGCAACCTTACCCACAATTAAGTCTGTTATATTAAATGCAATATTAACATGGTTTAACTACTCATAAAGTTAAGACACTTAACAGGTGAAAAGGTAAGGTGTCTGTGACTGCTTCTCAGGGTGGGGGCACTGTGGGAGCCAGTCTGAGTCAGTGGAGACCAGCTGCTGTTGTGCTCTCAGAACCTGCTGTTTCTCTTGTCTGATCGGCTTGGCCATCACACACCCAGCTGCAAGCTCTCTTCTGGACCTTCCTCTGGGCTCCCAAGCTTTGCATTTGATCCCTTACACTCACCTAACCCTAGTACTTGTTTTCACTATTACAGTATACATGACAGAACATTACAGGCCTGTGTGTTTATAAATTATGAATGTGATATATATTTTCATAAATACAGATGCACACATAAAGCCCACCCCATACCTTGGCTTCTCCTTCAATTATTTTTCTTCATCATTCTCTGACACCTTTTCTTGAACAAGCTTTCCTACTTCTCCAGCATGCCAGTGACATTACATTAATCACCAAACATTCTCACCTCTGTTCTTTCTGACTGATTCCACTTACATTTTCTTCATTTGACTATTCTCAATTCCTTTTGTAAATCCACATTCCACTATATATGCATATAGATGTGTGCGCACGTGTGCGCGCACACACACACACACACACACACACACACACACATACTCACTCACACACACACACAAAAAACCATATACTCCCTTTTCCGGTGGAGTGGGTCACTCTCAGCCCCACATAGAAACCTCAAGAACATCACAGCCTTCTTCAAAATAATGAGCATACATAGTACACTACAAATGTCTTTTCTTCAAAGACTTTATTTTTATTTTATGTTTATGGATATTGTATCTGCATTATGTCTGTGCACCCCACGTATATCCTCTGCCCTGTGCCCACAGAAGGCAGAAGGGCATAAAGGCTCAGCTGCTTTTCTTGTTGCTGAGATCAGATGCCTGACAAGCAGCAGCCCACAGAAGGGTTTATTTTGCCTCCTACTTCAAGGAGGGCACAGTCCACAGTGGTGGGGGAGACTGGATGGCAGAAGCATGAAGCATAAGTCACATCATGTCTATAGTCAGGAAGCAAGGGAGATAGATGCTGGTACTCAGCGCAGAAGTCACATCACATCTGTAATCAGGAAGCAAGGGAGATAGATGCTGGTGCTCAGCACAGAAGTCACATCACATCTTCAATCAGGAAGCAAGGGAGATAGATGCTGGTGCTCAGAGCAGAAGTCACATCACATCTGCAGTCAGGAAGCAAGGGAGATAGATGCTGGTGCTCAGCTGCCTTTCTCCTCTTTATTCAGTGCCAGACCCCAGCCCATGGGTTGGTACCATCCACATTTATGATGGGTCTTGCCATCTCAGTTAACCTAATCTAGAAACTCCCTTATAGATAGTGACTCTAGAACCTGTCAAGTTGGCAATCGGTACTGCCTGTTACAGTGCATGTGCCCGTGGTTAATGCCTCAGTTTCTGATAGAGCAAGGACAAACGCCTGACATTTCATGGATATTTAACCACAAAGGGTGTGTGTCTCCACCAGGAGACATCTGCTGACTTCGTACAGCTGTGGCTGTCTGGGCCACTCACAGCTACCTCCTTTTTGAGTCAGTTCAAGGTCCCGCTGCTGATCTTATGACTGTCAGCTCAGATATTCTGCTGCCCCAGGGTTAATGAATTTATTAATTAATTTGTTTGGGGAAGTGGAGCAGAGAAATGCCTCAGTAGATAAAGATGCTTGCTGCCAAGCCCGACAACCCGAGTTTGAGCCCCAGAACCCACAAGGTGGAAGGAGAGAACCAGCTCTTCACACTTTGTCCTCTGACCTTCACCTGCTGTGACATAACACACATGCACAAAATAAATACATAATTAAAAAAAGGGAAACTTTGATATTTTAACACTGAAGAGTTATCATGAAAGTGGGAGAGAGTTCTGCAATAATTTGTCAGGCTGTACAAACAGGAGCAGGGCTTGGGCTGGCTTCTCAGGGCTCCTTCTTCAGCTCTCTCACACACGCCCGTCTTCTGAGCAATGCCGCACTGGAAGCATTAAACAGCACATTGAAATGCCAGGGTTTCCATAGTTTGGCACAAAATCTAAAGCTCTTTCACATATTCATTTTTCTTCAGAGTAGTCTTAAGTACGTACAATACAGTAGGGTGGATGTTGGCCAGAAAAGAGAAACGTTTCTAAACCGTGTGCCTCCTTTAAACACTGCCAACAATCTCTATACCTTGTAGGGCTGCTAAATTCAAATTCACTCACTTAATACCAGAAAAAAGCTGCTTAATTTCAAACTTCAATATTATAGTCCACTTGCAAGTAGCGATGATGCTGTCATAAAACAAAAAAAGTATAAGAGTCCTTGTTGAGCAGAGCTTTCAGAGGACTGTCTACCACCTCAGTTACTCACTGTGCACCACAGAAAAAGAAATTAAAATTGCCCTACAGAATGTGTTAGGGATTAGAGAAACAAATTGCTTAAATAATCTAAAATGTTGAAGGATTTGGGGGAAGGAGATTACAATTTGTACTATTCTCCAAAAGGAAGTGTAAACATGGCTGTATTTTCATGACTACTGAACTTGCCGAAGCAGGGGTGGGGTGGGGTGGGAGGCTGTGGTGCTCGCTTTTTTGTATTGGTTCTATTATGCTGCTTATGTGGATGTGCAGACTGTACCACACATGACTGGGGGAAATATCCTGAAACTCTTGAAGGCGTATGTCATCCTTCACTTGCACAATCTCAGTGCCTCTGACTTAGTCAGCTAGTGTGTATGTGTTGGTGGTAACATCTTACTTTAGGCTGCCTCTTTAGTTCCCTGATGTACACTAACTGCCATGGAACTCCGTAATAGCACTTCGTTCTAGAGGTGCTGACCACCTGAACGGACTTGTCAGGGCACACAACACATGGCAAATGGCCCTTCCCCATTACAAACTAACAAATCTTCAAAAAACTCAACACAGAAGGGACAAGCCATTGGAAAAGCACACATCAGAAGACAAAGAGTTGTTACCTCTATGGTTTTAAACTGATCACCAGAAAAGCCTCATCACTGAACATGTGGTTCATGGAAGTGACATCATTTTCACAACCTCTATCAGTGTGTATGTTCTAAGACTTGCCGCGCAGGAAACATCCCAAGTAATGATGCTGACCAGAGAAGGGAAATGGTTCTAAGCTGGGTGCCCTCTTAAAGATTGCCAGCACTATCTATATCCTGTTCTTTATATCTCGTATGAGAGAAGATGGGGACATTTGATCACCACTTGAAACTACTGGTCAGGAAAAAGAAAAACATCATAAGACCTCAGAAAAAATACATACATTCAATCTCTGCCTTTCCCCCTCTAGCACACATAAAAAGAATGGCCAAAAATAGTCCATTTCTTAGAGGTTAGCTTTTATTTTTCTTTGCATTTTCCTAACGGGTGGGTTTGGCCACAAGGAGAGTAAGCTGCATTTCTCTTCTGTAGCTCAGCACTAAAGGACACTTCACATTGAATCAGTAGTAACTTCCGAGTAACATTGTAAGACAGCCCACTCTTTAAAGGGACCTTCTGGATTGGATAAGAAGTTTGGACAAGCTAAGAGTCTCTGCTGCGGTTATAACCATTGCAACATGTTTTTCTTCAAAGGGCTTGTGAGGCGTTTAAGATTAAATGTCTTCTAATTAGGTATATTCTAGATGATAACCAGACATCATAATGCTAGCTGCATAGATTTATATGCAAGTCATACCATTGGCTATTAAATTAGCCAGAAAGTTCTCAATTTTCCACAGGCTACTGAAACACTCTCCCCTAAAAAATCCTGAAAATCATTCTAAAATAGCATGACATGTCAGGACTTGCTGGCCCTTTGTAGACAGAGACCCTAATTTAAATTCTGCCACTTAAATTGCAAGAGGCTGCCTAAATTCCCGGGCTAGACTTTCTATAAATGAGCAAAGGTACAATGACATCTGCTGAGGATGATCACCACAGTCAGAGATAAGTACGTTCTTGACGATGTATCCCCTGCCTTACCTCGACATCCACCCTGGTTACAGTATCACAGATGCTTTCCAAATGAGAGGACTGGATATTTTTCAATATATGTTTCTAACTGAAATAGAATTATATCACTTTCCTCTTCCCTTGCTCCCTCCAGCCCCTCCCATGGCCCCCCACTCTCAGTTCATGGCCTCTTTTTCTTTGATTGTTATTGTTATGTACATACCTGTGTATAAGGGTATGCACACAGATATATAAACACAGCCGTTGAGTCTGTTTTTGTTGTTTGTGGCTGACCACTCTGCATTAGACAACGAGTAAGGGGCTTACCCCTGGGAGAGGCCAACTCTCACTCCCAGCAGACGGGACTGCATACTTGGAGAGCTCTCTCCATCTGTTCGTTCATTAACTCCGAGTCTCACAGCAGATAACATGGTGTACTGCTTAGCTCTCTTGCTGTGACAAAAATACCTGGGGGGGAGGTGCAACTTAAAGGGGGGGTGTTAATTTAGACACAGTTGGGGAGAAGTTGCTCATCAAGGGAATGGGACCAGCTGTTGCATTGCATCTAGAGTTAGGATGCAGAGATCAGATTGGAAGGAAGGGTCCTTCCCTGAAAGCCTTAAACACCTTAAAGCCCACCAGGATGGCCCATGTCCTTGGCCTCAAGCAAGCCTCTACCACCGTAAGTTCCCGTACAACGTCATCAGTTGGGCACCAGAGACATTTATGTTCAAACCATAGTACCTCACATTTCTGTTTCTCATAGTTTGCTCTTCTCATTCCCCTTCTCTCCCCTAGTGTAACCCATTCAGACATTTTCTTTTCTTGCAGGTTCTACCAAACATAGGGCCATGCGTCAGGGTTTGTTGAGTCCTGAGCATTGTCTGGTCCTGGCTGGAAGTCACAGATAGCAAGTGTCACGGGGCCTTGAGCTTTCGCTGACCTGCAGAAGGGTTTGACAAACAGGACCCCAAGGTCCCTTAGTCAGTGCTCTGAGAGAGAGAGACTTCCTCCATGACTTCCCCTACGGCACACGACAGTGGGCTTGGAGCAGGGGGTAAGTGTTTTGACATACAGAAACAAAAAGACAGAATTGTCATGCCCTCACTCAGAAAACTGGAAAATACCAGTTTTCAGTGGTGTGGACAATTTATAGTTCTCGAGACCCAAGAGACACAGAGCTGACAAGTTCCTGGAGGAGGAGTCTTAGTTTCCTGCTCACCACTGAACATCCTTTTGCTTGGCTGGAAAACCCACCTCCTCCAATGAACTTGTCTAGGACCTGCTGTGGAATGTGAGCCCCACTCTGAGCGTCACTGCTTCTAATCCAGTGAGAAAAGCTAGAGGAAGCAGGGTCTCCAGTGCAATTAAAGTCTCCACAGGGTCCCTAGTCAGATCTGACCAGGGGGCCCTGCTTTAAGATGCCTTGTGAACTGTCAGTAATCCCTATGACACTGATAACTGTACTGTCTTCCACACAGTGGGCAGGAGAGTCTCCAAGGCCAGAGTTTAGGTCTATACCTCCAAAGCCCAGAGAAAGATAAAAGAAATTTAAATAATAATAACAGTTCTTAGAAATGACTCTATTGTGAGTTTTGTTTACAGGCATTTCTGACAGATTAGTAAATTTTATTCCCTTTTTTCTGTTAAAGGCTATTTCTCTAATATTGATTCTGATGCAAATAAGTTACTAAAACCCAGAACAAATTACTAAGAATCAGATATAGTAACAGATTTTTGTCTGGTAAGAGGGATTGTGGGAGATTTACTTTATTATAATTTATAATATTTTAAGTATTTTCTATTTGTTTCTCATGACAGCACCACTGTTTAAAGGATAAAAGCAACCCCTCAACACTTCTACCTACTTTGAGTACTTAAAAATCCATGCTACTTGCCTTTACTCTTGGGGTGTTCATGCAGAATACCTTCTTTCTCTGATGTCTCCATATTTATTTTACTTTGTATTAGCTCAGTTTTCAAATAAGTTATATCATAAGATATTAAAAATTATCCCCACACAATTAACACCATTTATGCTCCACTCTGAACTTTATGTTTATGTCACATTTATGATCTGTTGGCTTTTCAGGTAACACTACTCTTTCCTGGGAGGGCTTTATCTTCAATCTCATTTTTAACTACATATCCCATGATAGATTTTAATAACATCAGCCCCAACTATAAATCTGTGTAAACATATTAGAAAAGAAATATTTTCTTTACTCTGAATATATTCTTTCTTAGCAGGTCAAACTCTCCAGATTTTCATTGTAGATGGGACTAAAAGCAGCCAACAATAACCATGCCACAGCCTGAATGCTAGGCTGCCTTAAGCTAAATTGTCCAGCAACTCTGTCAAACTAATTAATCCATCACTTTCAAATTCAGCCTCCCATCAATGATTCAGATATGGACAAGGTAGACAGCGTCTCTCCCAGAATGTGACATGAATGACCTACAACTCAGATCCCCAAACTGCCCTTGCGATAGTGTCCTAATCAATATTCCGTAAGGCTTGCTATGCCTACCACTTGTTTTAGAAAGTGAACATTAAATTGTTACAGAACATAATGATGAATTATATGTGTAAGCTAAATAGTACTTCTAATTGGAATCCTTTATTTTGTTGAGGATTCATTATCACTAACATGTCATTTGTAATCTTAACTGCTGCTTAAGCAGACACATGGCTGTGATAAGACAACTGAGATGAAGCTTCAAATTCATGGTCTTAGCCTTTGTCTTGTTAATTCAACACCCTCTGCAGTGGTTGAGGTACATGTTCACAACCCACTTTAAACCTTCTGGAACTATTTTCTACTGATAACACATCACATTTTAGACTCTGTGCAGTTCTTTGCAATATGAAACTCAATGTTATAATTCTTAGAGTATTCAAATAGATAAGCCTGTAAACCCTTCACGAAAAGCCACATGAGAACTGTCTTTAAGAATTTTGCATCAGAGTCAATGATTCATGATTACACTGGTTATTTCATTTTTTGCATATCACAGAGAACTTAAATATCTCAGTTTATATCTATATTCTGATATACTTTACAACCCTCCAGTAAGTTGGGTCACCCTTTCTGAATTGTGTTTAATTTTTGCATTTCTGGGTTTGGCACACTTTTAAATTTGATTTTCAATCATTTTCTATAATGATTGATTTTGATTAGGAAACATTCCGGAGATCACATACCTCTTTGTGCACCTGTGATGGCATTTCTAGGAATGATCAGAGCATTAAGGGTCTAGCCTAGTGAATGAATTGAATCAGTGATGGATTTATGATAAGGTGGTATTGTCAAGAGCTGAGGCCTCCTTAGAGGAGACAGGTTACAGATGGCATGTCCTTGAGGCCATATCTCTCCCTGGGCCCTTCCTTTAATCTCTGCTTCTCTGCTTCCTGTTCACGTGATGTGCACTACACTACAGTGATTCACACCCCCCACTCACACTCCCATAATAGACTGACATGTCTGAACATTCAGAATCCTGGAGAGGGGTTTGGGGTTGCACAGAGCAGGAAGCACTGTGGGTTGTGATGGTTCAGGAGAGAGACCCAGAGGCTCTGCTGCCTTGTGTATTAATAAAGGGCTTAGAAGCCAGCAGAGAGCCACATACATGCTTGGAAAGCTTTGTATCTACAGTTAGAATTTCAGCTTTGCAGATGCAGCAGATCCTTCAGACAATGCCATGTCCTAGAGTGCCTCCTGTTCAGGCTGGGGTCAGTTAGGTGCCTGGAAACCCTCTTGCTAAGGCAAGGTTTCTTCTAGAAACCTGCAAGGGTGTTACTGTCTGCATCACACAGTGGCAGACAGAGGTTGTTAATGTCTGTATCACACAGTGGCAGATAGAGAAGCCATTATGTATGACTGTCAGTTTTCTCAGTTTGAAAGTAAAGCCATCATGGCCAGAGGGTGAGACAACATCAGTGTGAGGCAGCCTGACTGTTTTGCATCCACACCTAGAAAACAAGTGATGAATGCTGGTGCTCTGCTCTCTCTCTCCCTTTTATTCATCTTGGACCTAGGCTCATATGAAGGCTGGGTCTTCCCACCTCCATTAACCTACCCTAAAAACTCCCTCACAGGCACCAGAGGTTTGTTTGCATGACAATTCTAAATCCCATCAAGCTGACCATCAACAATAGTCACAGCATCTTTAGTGTCAAGCACTAATGGGACAGATGCAGTCATCATTTAAATCGATGTACCATGAACATGAACTCTTCCTTCCTGTATGAATAACAATTTATGATCACAGGTAAAATGTTGAACCAGGTTTGGTTGCTCTAACTGTTCCACAGATATCCAAGTCAGATGATTTACCTTTATAACCTTATGAGACCCACAAGGTGGTGTGGCTCCTTTGCTTTGCTTTTGCACTCAAGTACGAATAAGCAGCCAGAAATATTTCAATTCTATTTATATGACAAAAAAAATGCTACCACTTTGAGCTCTCCATAGTATTTACAAATGAGTCGCTGTGCTCTGGTTCTGAGTGACAGCTTGCCCCAAGACTTGTAGGTTCAATGTTGTTTTGTGAGTTTTGTTTTTTCCCTTTCGAAGATATTGGTCTGTAAAGGACCAATGAGCATTGCAATGTGAGTTACAGAAAACAGGATTTCACTCAGAGAAAAGATGCGTGAGGATATGGCTCAGTGGTAAAACACTGGCCTAGCAAGCACAAGGCTCTGGGTTTGATCCCCAGCACTGCATATAACACAAGACAAAATGCACAAAGTAAAGGCTAAGCCAACCACACTAAAAATAGAAGGAAAATACAGTCCACTGTTAACCAGAACATCACCGCAAGGAAGGACAGGCCTTATGTCAAAGTACCCCTGAATTCTTCCATGATCATACAGGAAAAGCTTAGATGGTCAGGACACACTGTCCATAATTGATACCTGTCACTCCTTCTGTTGCAATTGTAAGTAAATGTCTCGAAGCATAAACGAATAGATAGGACAGGAAGAATCAATGGTATTTGGATGAATGTAAAGAGGTTTTGTGTCAAGAGCTTAATGTGGAATATTAGTTTAACTATGTAAAGATGTGTTGCATTTATTCATGTTATGGATTATTTGTTTAACTCTGTAAAGAATGTTGCATTTGTTTACCTTGCTTGTCTAAGGTACCTGATTGGTCTAATAAAAAGCTAAATGGCCAGTAGCTAGACAGGAGGTATAGGTAGAACTTCCGGTCAGGAAGAGTAAGTAGGAGGAGGAATTTAGGCTTATGGAAGAAGAAAGAAAAGGAGAGGACAGGGAAATGCCGGGGGCAGCCAGACAAGGAAGAGGCAAGAAAGTAGGACATACAGAATGAAAGAGAGGTAAAAAGCCCTTTGGTAAAATGTAGAGGAATAGAAACTGGTTAGTTAAGTTAAAAGAACTAGTGGGACAAGCCTAAGCTAAGGCTGAGCATTCATAATTAATAAGTCTCTGTGTCTTTATTTGTAAGCTGGTTGGTAGCCCAAAGTAAATTCCAACTCCAGCTTCAGATATGAAAAACAAAATGCCTCGAATACTTTTGTTTTTATAGTACTGTGATAGTTGTGATTGCCAACTTGAGGGGATTTGAATCGCCATGGAAACAAACCTTTAGTCAGGACTAGGAGGGAGTTTCTGGGTTGGGCTGAGGTAGAAAGCTCCACCCTAGCTGTGGGCAGCACTAGCCTTTGGGTTGAAGGCCTGGACAAAATGAACAGGGGGAAGACAGCTGAGCACCGACCGGCATTCATCTCTCTCTGCTTCCTGACCACGGAGTGACAAGTTGCCTCACACCCAGGCTGCCGCCACTTCCCTCACTCGAGGGACTGTGGCCTCCCCCCATGAGCCAAACAAACCCTCCCTGCCTGACGTTTCCTCATCAGGTATTTTTGCCACGGCAATGAGACAGGTAACTGATACAGTCCCCTGTGATATGGAGTGCATACAACTTCCATTTGATTGGCAACCACCCCTTACAGCTCTGCCCAGGGTGTGACTGGCAAACCCTTCTGCATACTGAATGAGCAGCTTTTGCGTGTATCAGAAATCATGATTTGTCTGCTATACGCACCAATTCACTTTTAACCTTTTTCTTTAATTGAATTCTTGCATCTCTTGGAAAGCCATGTTCATGTTCATTCTTATAAGTTGGGTCACACAGCAATTTAATTCAAAAGAATCACAAAATGCAATAAATATTTAATTGACAAATATTTCAAAAAAACTATTTTGAGAAAACATAGGTATCTGAAGCTCTACCATATATGAACACCTTCCTGAAAATCGGATATTTGCATATTTTTGATACATGGCATTTTAAGCCTTGAGAATTCAGCACTAGGAATCTCAAAGTTTGTAAGTAGATGGAAAACTGCTCTTGTCTGAGTGAGGTAATTTCAGGACCATGATGCAAGAGCTTTCCCACTAATGTCCTGGGCCCTTAGGAGCTGCTCAGTGAGGAAGGAAATGAAAAAGTCTGCCTCCCATTGTTTCTTCAGCCACACTGGAGAGGAAGACATGCTTTCCCTCACCCTCTGTCTTTAGAGTTGAGAATTTACATGTGGCCAGTGTCCCACTCAGCAATATCAATTGTATTTTAGGCACCTAAATATAGTGATTGGGACATCACACAGAGGCAATTTGTACTAGACCATGCAAGGCATTTGGGAAAAATTCAGATCTCTCTAATCACCGAGTCACATAGTCTAGAACACAGTGGGAAAAAACAAGACTAATTATAGGGAATTAGTGCATTCTGTTAACCCTCCAAAGGCACAACGTAGTTTGGACTGTGTTATATTAGTCTGCCAGGAGATAAAATATGAGATTTCTTTTGAGAATCATTTTCTATCCTGTGACTATTACAGATCATTTTTGAAGAGTGCATTTCCCTCACCGAAGGCAAATGATGGGAGACGTTCCACTGTGAAGCACCGTGAAGCTTCTCCTCTGAAAACAGTTTCAAAGCTTCATTCTCTCGAGTTATCTCCCCACTGCCAGGATCTAATATTCGCAGTCAGGGAAGAAGGCAGTGACCCGTGGAATTGGAAGATTTTCATTTTCCAGTAACCAGCCTGCATGCAAATGAAACCATTAGCCCCTCCTCAGAAGTAACATAAGGCCTCCAGCTCCTGACTGAGCAGCTTTCCTGTTAAGAGGGACAGAGGCAAAGGGCCCTTAGCTTGATGGGCTTTCCAAGGGAGCAGGGCTGTGGCCTTCTAGAGAATTTCCCACAAGGTCATGGACTCTTCAAGAAGTGGCTAACATTAGAGACTCTCTGAGTTTGAATTGGGTAAAGGCGTCAAAAACTTGGAGTCCTACATACACCCTTCCAATTGGTTCTAAAGTTAGGCTTTACCACTTCTTCCTCTGATTTAATTTTATTATGTCTCAAACACTTTGCATGTGTTTTCTACTAATTCAGTCTATATTCTGTAAAATGCAGAAATATTTTTCAAAATATAGATATATATATAAAATATCTACATATAAAATAAAAACCTCTCCAATCACCAATCCCATATTGCATTCATCTGTGCCTCCACCTAGCTCATTCACACTGACCCACACATGTAGCTCTAAGTTGGTAAGGAGTCCCAGACAGTAAACAACTGGCTGAACCTTGAGCAGTCGGAGTACGTGCAGAAAGGGAGCTATTGTAAGGACTATGTCTTTTGTTCATGGCCCTCCCAGAAACTGCTTGCTCAAGTCTCAGGAAACTGAAATTGAGGCCTGATCTCTGAGAGAAGACTGAGCAGCTTGCTATGGCATCTGCTTGGTCCTTTCACACTCACACACGCAGAGACGCATGTACACACATAGACAAATACACCTTACAAAATTAAAAAAAAAAAAAAGAAAAGAAAAGAAAAGAAAAAGGTTTCTGAGCTCTGTTTATCATAGTCATTGGGGGTAGGGGTTTTCAAAGTGCAATAATTTGTCCTTGATCTTGCTTAGCATGACCTAATCTGGTGCATAAAAAGATACTTGTGTGACACCCCCTTGGGCTATTTTTTGATGAACATGTTGTGGCACATGTGGTCTTACCAGGGCACTCAGGATTCTTGCAAGTAACTTTTCTCTGGGTCAGGCTAACATGGTTCTCCTAATATGTAGATCACTGTAGTGTGTACATGGTCACAGTCCTGCTGTGGGATGTTCTGTATGGCAAATGTGTTGCTAATAAAACACTGATTGGCCAGTGGCTAGGCAGGAAGTATAGGCGGGACTAACAGAGAATAAAAAGAACAGGAAGGTGGAGGGAGTCTCTGCCAGCCACCGCCAGGACAAGCAGCATGTAAAGATGCCGGTAAGCCACGAGCCATGTGGCAAGGTATAGATTTATAGAAATGGATTAATTTAAGCTATAAGAAAAGTTAGCAAGAAGCCTGCCACGGCCATACAGTTTGTAAGCAATATAAGCCTCTGTGTTTACTTGGTTGGGTCTGAGCGGCTGTGGGACTGGCAGGTGAAAGAGATTTATCCTGACCGTGGGCCAGGCAGGAAAACTCTAGCTACACAGTCCCTTCCGACTTCGCTGTGACCAATGTCACATAAATCACCATGTGGCACAGCTATGGATCTATTTTACTTTGCACAGTAATACGGCCTTTTCTTCTGAGCATAATATGATCATCTCGCTCCATCTTACAGCAGAGATAACCTTGGCCCAGTAGCCATGGCAGCAAAATAAGCAGAACAATGCAGTGACAGCCTCTCCGGTGGTTAAGGATACGGGAGCTGCTAACAGTTCCTAGAAGGAGGGGGAGAAGGCCAGAAGACCATCACCGGGCTGCTAGTCCTTACTGTCTCCCACTCGATACCGTAGAGACTCAGCAGATGCACCCTAATGATGGCCTCCACACACTGTATCCACATTCCGTATCTTAATAATACCGTGGATGCTCCTAGGTTCTGTTGGATCACAGTCAGCCATCATGTCCTTGATCTTTACGGAATAAATGCTTCACCCCCCTCCCTCCCACCCTTGTTAACATCCTGGGAAGCTTCTAACATCTGCCGGCTGTAGAAAGCTTAGCTATGCACTTCAGCTTTCATAGTGATACACATGTCCCTTTTAAGCAGGCAAAGCCATACTGAATATGATCCTGACTCAGCTAGAGATACTGGGGGAGATGGAGTCAAGTCATAGACAGGGGAAGATGATTATCTAAGGCACCTTCCCCACAAGAAGCCTCTTCATGGCCTCCAGACAGGGGCACCCTCCCCCTCGAGCTGTGGGCCTCTTCTCCGAGTGCAGGACACATGTCAAGCACTTCACCTCAGACATTCTCATGCCAGGTGGAAGGTGGCAGGATGTCTGTATCTGCTTGGTTTAGCAATGAGGCTTCCCAGGACTGAAAACAAACACAAATCACAGAACGAGCAAGCGGGAACTGCGGTGGTGTTTGTCATGGCCTGACTTTGGGCTTTGTTCAGCCTCATAGACACAGGGCCATGGTCTGAGGATAGGCAAGTCTGTGGGCACCCACGCAGAAAACAACTGGTCTTCCTTGCTCTGCTCTAATTGGTCCTTGACTAACTGGGCCCATTGTTTCTTTTCTTTACTGCATTATTAGCACTCAGAGAAATCCAACCAACTCCATTCATCTTGAAATCCCATTGTAATTATATTTTCCAATGTTAGAAAAATGAATGACTGACATATCTTCCTTTACCTGTATCCAATCCCAGACACACCCCCTTTACCATATCCAACCCTAGACATACCCCCTTTACTGTATCCAACCCCAGACACACCCCTTTACTGTATCCAAACCCAGACACACCCCCTTTACTGTCTTCTACTTCAACTCTACCCAAGTGAGAACCAGTCATTCCTTACACTGTAGTATTGAAGGCCTGTCACTCTCTATCACACCCCATCCCTCAACAGAAATGGGTTCCTTGGCATTTGACTGTGATGATGGTCAAGGGTTCTTTCTTGTGGCATTGCCTACATTTGTTACAGCTCCCACTCTGATCACCAAATATGTTAGCCAAAAGGACTTCAAACAAACAAACAAACAAACAAATCCACTATTTATTGTCATTCATAAAGAAAATCTGGGATCAGGAGATGTTTAGCGCTGGTAATTGCCTCAGAGCCACAGTCTTTTAGCTGCTGGGGCTTAAACGTACATTCACTTGGTCTTGCTCTCCGAGAGCTTACGAATCTCCAGGTAGATATCTCCTGATACGTGTCTATCAGGCAGAGACTGATAAGGAAATTCAAACTACGTCTATCTTGAGTGAATCTCTGTTTTTTTCCTGAACACACACATGTGTGAACTGTGTCTATGCATGTGTGTGTGTGTGTGTGTGTGTGCGCGCGTGCGCACACACACAAGAATGAATATGAATGTGTGATACTGCTGGTACATGTATAGAGGCCTAGGTTCTTCTTCAGGAATTTTACTACATGCCTTTCCACATTATTGACTGAGCAGATCTCTTATTTGAACCCAGAACTTGATTTTGATAGTCTGTCTAGACAGCTTGCCCCGGGGATTCGTGCGTCGGTGTTCAGAGGCTGGAATGATGCTCACCTAGTATGTAAGTGGGTCCTGTGGATCTGACTTTTGCATGGCAAGCACTTTGTCTCCTGAGTCACCTTGATATCTGAGTCTTTGCGTTTTTAATGAAAACAAAACAACAAACTCCCTTAAAATGTTGCCTAGTTTGGTTTCCATTTCTTCAGTGTCAGAATTCCATCATCTGCCTATGTATGCCAAGGCCTTCTAAGGACAGTCCTCCATGAGTGCCTCATATTTCTGCATAAGCTGAAAGCAGAGGTACCACTGCCCTTCTGCCCAAGCACTTTTGCATAACCAAACTCATGAAAGATAAATATAGTTTTTCAAACACAAACTAGTAAATAAATAGTGTCTTGCCCTGGAGCAAAGGGCAGACTCCCTCATGCTCATCAAAAGTAGAGATAACATTTCAGGTGAAGAAAGGGCTTATCTGTAAGATGAATTGCTAAACAGTCTTATTAATAAAAAACCTGGAGCCAGATACTGGTGTGAAAGCCAAGAGATCAGAGGAACAGAACAAGCCACAGCCACAAGTTCTTACCCTAGGAAATCCTCAGTCCAAGAGAGGGCTTCTTCCTGTATACTCATGCCTATATCCTTTCTGTGTCCTGCCATCTCATTTCCTGTCTGTCTGTACAGACCTCCAGACCTCTGAGGTTAACTACTCCTGGGAATAAAGGCATGTGCCATCATGCTCGGCTCTGTTCCCAGTGTGGCCTTGAACTCCCAGAGATCCAGATGAATCTCTGCCTCCTGAATGCTGGGATTAAAGGGGTATGTTACCATTTCCTGACTTCTATGTTTAATATAGTGTCTGGCTTTTTCCTCTGATCTCCATACAAGTTTTATTTATTAGAGCACAAATAAAATATCACCACATTTATCTACCACTCAATGTGAAAGACAGAGGCACCGTCAGTGTTGGGGTGCTCTTCTGTAAGCCTCACTCTGTGCCTTGTTCTGGGAGAGGAAAACTTATAGAACAAATGCAAAGTGGCCGTTAGTGTTAATGTTAGTGTTAGTGTGGCTTCAACCAGTATGGAATTCATTGGGCTGGCCCATGCCTGCCTCAATTGTCTTTCCCCTTCAGTAGAAATCTATGAAACCATAGTTACTAAGGGGTTGGGTACAAAGAAAGGGAAAGCCTTCAAGGACCCCTCAGGTCACATTGGGAAGAGTGGAGATTCATATCACTCCTTTAAGGGAAATTCAACATATTCAATAACATGGCCAAACATGCTTCTCTTTTGTTGCTGTTGAAACCTTGTCCTGAAGACCTCACTGTTGATAAGTTTGCTTCATTTTCCTCCATTAGAATCTCCATTACTACCCAGCTGCTAACAGCAAACAACTAGAAATGCCAGATACTCAATAACAGAAGACATTAATTAAATGATACATTTATTAGTAACAGAGCAGCCCCATCCCATCAGATCACCATCTTTTGGACAAGCCCAGCCAAGACCAGAAAGGACTGCCAGGAAGCTTCCCCTTGGTGCCAGGAAAGCAGTGGAGTGATTTATGTTTACTTAAGGTGATTGGCTTTACTTCACAAAGATTTGGTGTGGGGTGTAAGAAGCACCGCTGTGACATTAACTACCAACAATGCACACAACTGAGAGGTCCTGGTCATCAGAGGCTGCGGAGCCATTTCAAATAAAAAGTGTAAATGGAAAAACTAAAGCAACTCAGAGACAATCTCATTGCCACTAATTTCAAAACAATGCATGCTTCATTAGGATACAGAAGCATGCAAATTAAAATGATAAATTATGCCTCTATCAGATTAGCATGATTCTGCCAGATCATCAGGAAGCTTCCAAGCAATGGATACTCTTGTATTGGTTGCAACCATGAATATTCACATAATGTTAGAAAAGTGTTACATTTGTATGTTCTAATAGCTCAAAATCCATATACCCCATAATAAATTTTATTTCTAAGCCAAAATCTGAAAGAAATGGATACATAAGGATCAAGAAGCACATAAAATTATCTCCAGAGCATCACTGTGTAAAATTAAAACACTGAAATTCACCAAGGTCCTATGGATATTATACTGGATTAATACATATGCTATATCTATTCACTAGAATATTAACAGGGCTGTGGAAATGGCCAAACTCTAGACCATGAGTCACGACAAATAAATCTTGCAAAGAAAATGGTGAATTGAAACACTAGTCACAGAAAAATAAAAATGTACTCATTTATTTACATGCAATTTTGAATGTGAGAATATATTTATGGATTGATACCAGATGTAGGAGTTATAAAGAATAAACTCAAACCTCTCATAAGTCAAGATCATGGCAATGGGTCAAAAGATGCTGTATAATGACCACATAGAGAGGTTACTGCAACATTATCACCTTAAGTCTTGCATGATCTACAGGTAATAGAAAAGAAAAAAGAAAGGTGGGTGATGTCTTTCTAATGAGGGAGCTGTGGAGAAAATTATCAGGAAAGAAACAAAGTTGTTGTAGCTCTTTTATAACATATAGAGTGCTAATTCCTATCTCTGCATTATGTACATTTGTACACATACAAATGAACATCATACATGCTATAACCCTGCTGCTACATGGGATGTCTCCTCACAGGAAGGTCCTTGCTGATTCCCTGCCTCTTCTGCATTCTTAAATGAAAGTATATGAATGTTCCATATTAACTAGAAAGGCAATTAAGAAAAAGATAGTTGATGAATAACTGCAAGTTTCAATCACTTCATGGAATCCTCTAGACATTCTAAATTCTAAATGTTTGCTGCACACATAAATGAGATTTGAAAGTGAGCAATGCAACCTTCAGATGCTCATCCTGAAAGCTTATGAATAAGGAGGGCAAGCTGACCTGGTGTTTCCATTGTGCCTGGGGAGTGAGGCAAGGGCATGAGTTCTCATGAGCCACATGGACTTGAGTGATTTGGACTCCTCTATCCTGCAGGAGAGATGAGCACCTAGCTTCCTTGCCCACTTGAGCAGGAATGAGTAACAGAGGGAAGAGGAATGAATGGGCTCACAAACTGTCAGAGTCAAAAAACGGAGCTAAAACATCATGGCACCAACTTCTCATTGAGAAGATAACATTGAGATTCCTGATGTGTGATGTGACAACATTCCTTCCACAGACATCCAAATTCCTCAGGATTCAGGGGACTGATGGGAAAATCTATAATCAGGTTTCTACAGAGCTATGAATAAGAATGGAGATTTCTGACAAATGAGTAGAAAAACTGATGAAAACATGAAGGAAAAAGAGCTGAAAACCATGTGTGGATGTATAGTGGTATTCTATTTGTACTGAAATGTGATTTTATTTGTATGTTAATAAATAAAGTTGCCCAGAGGTCAGTTGTTAGCAAGCCATAGCGAGAGCCGGGCGTGGTGGTGCACGCCTTTAATCCCAGTACTCAGCAAGCAGAACTAGGTAGATCTCTGTGTGTTCAAGGATACAGTCAGCATTGGAGACACACGCCCTTTGATCTCAATACCAACCATAGAAGACTTGGAGGTCTGCACAGACAGGCCCTGACGAGGCAGTCACGTAGTTACAGGCAGTGATGAGACAGCCACATAGTTGGGTTTACAACCAATGAGAAGGAAGAACCAGAACTCTTTATAAGTTAAACGCACAGGAAGTAGCTCCCTTTTTGGAGAGGTTTCTTGGCGGAAGAAGCTAGCCAGCAGCACGCGGGTAAGCTCCTAACTCTGACCTCTTGGGCTTTTATCTTTACCTTGGCTCTGTGTTTCTTATTTAATAAGACGGTTGGTTA
>CABHPQ010138318.1:3396-20229 GCA_902168405.1 Peromyscus aztecus
ACACACACACACACACACACACACACACACACACACACACACACACACAAATGTGTGCTCACAGAGAGTAATAAATTTTTTTAAAAGCTAGTGGATCAGCCCCACTTTTTATCATATATAAATGTAAATTTTAAATAGGTTAAATATATAAATGTGAAAAGCTGTTCTTGGAATTTTAAAGAGGAATATTGGAGGGCATCTTTATTTCATTTGTTGTTTTGATTTGTTGAAACAGGATCTCACCATATGGCCCAGGATAGTCTTGAACTGAAATTCTCTTCCCCGCAAGTGCTAGGATTATAAGTCTGTGCTATAAGCCTGGGAGAAAGCATTTTTATTGCCTCAGCTTGTGGACAAATTCTATAAGTTAAAAAAAAGAGTAAAATACGAAGGACAAGGATAAAATTGACCACACTGAAGTTTAAAACTTTGTGAAAAATATTTAAAACTGAAAAAGGTGAGCTATAGACTCATATTTTCAGTGCTTACCAAGGTCTTCAGAGATGAGATAGCTTGGATAGCTAAGAACTTCTATTCTCCACAACCCCAGTCAATTAAAATGTTCTGTGAGAAAAGTACCCCAAGATCAGTAACTGTGCGTGCACAAATGTGTGCTTATGCAGAAACCATAGGCTGACATCTGGTGTCTTCCTCCATGCCCCCCCCCTTTTTAAATAAAAGATAGCCTCTTAGTGAAATTGGAGGAGGTCACTGTTTTGGATAGACTGGTTAACCAGTGAGTCCCTGGGATCCTGAGATTGGATTTATATGTGGGTGCTGGGGATTGGAATTCAGGTTCTCAAGTTTGTGTATCAAGTACTTTACACAGCAATTTCCCAATCTGTCTGTGTTGATATTTCTTAGAGATTTGCCTCTAACCTCTATCAAAGCTGATTTGGAGGTAAAAATTAGTCTGAGTCCAGCATTCAAGTCCCACCTCAGACAAAACAGTGATAAAAACAGAAATCCTGGGGACAGAATCCAGGGCCTCCAGGCTCTCCTGAAATCAGCAGCTCCAGCTGCTGTCTGGTGCCACAGTGCCTGGCAAATCCCCAGAGCCAGAGCAGGGCTGTCCCCGGGTACTGCTTTTGTTCTCTTTCCCTAACAGGAGGGCCACACCTATTTCCCCTGGCATACTTCTGAGCAGATGGGCACGTAAGTGGCGGGGCTCCAGGATATACAACAAGGACCTAGAGTCTTGGTCACAGAGGATCAGAAGCTTTGCCTCAGCATCTCCAGCTATCTGTGCCCAAAGGCTATTCTCCACAGCCCAGTCAATCACAGCATCCTGTGAGAAAAGTATCCCAAGGTAAAAAATACCAAGCTCAAGTAACAGTGCAAGCTCTTGTCCCACTTGGGGGAGAAGGGTGGTCATAAGCCCCATTAGAATAGTAAAGGTTCTGAGAAGGCCTGTGGGAAATAGTTACTTCATTTGAATTAGTAATTCCTCCCAAACTTATCTGATCATAATTTTTTTTTTCTGGTTGAACACATGGTGATTGAATCCCTGTTGCTCACTCAGCCTGTTTTCTCACTGGGAAAGGCATCAGGGAAGGCCAACAGGTTTGTCCCAAGTGTGGAAACTCTAATCCTCACTATTCTGTGTCAGGTACTCAAGGTGCCACGGTGTATACTCAGGACAGAGTGTTCAGAATCTGGATTTTGTTTGTTTTTTAATCTTAAAGACTGCTTCATGCATCATATTTACATTTGTTTCTGCCTTTATTTTATGTCTGTGTGTACTGGGGTGTGGGGGTGTTGTGCCACAGCACAAGTGCGGAAATCGGAAGACAACCTGAAGGACTTGGTTCTCCCCTCCCACCAGGTGTGGCTCAGGGATTGAACTCAGGGCATTAGGCTTGGAAACAAGCACCTTTGTCTGCTCAGCTAACCCCACCGGCCCTGGAATCTATTTGTGAACAGGATCCCCACGAGACTGAAGAAAGGTATCTTGAGAACCATGACTGTCTATCTTCTGTTCCTCTTCCACTAAGATGGCCATTGGGTCACAGGCCAAGCTGGGAGGGGAGCAAACCTCCAGGCCCTCTATCCAGATATAATTGATGTATTTTGAACTGCACATCTATATTTAGGGAATTCCCCACATGATAAGTCCCTTCTTCCCAAGGGGCTTATGAGGGAAACCAAGGCAAACTGCCAGCCACTAATGGGAACTTGCTTCTGCTCAGACTTAGAAAAGGACTGTGGGGAGAGGGATGGGAATCTGGCTCAGTGGTTAAAGTGCTTGCTAGGCAAGTGGAAGGACCCCCAAACACACATCAATACTGTATGTGTGTGGTAGCCTACCTGTAATTCCAGCCTGGGAAGGTGAATACAGGATTCCCAGAGCGAGCTGGTTGGGGACACTAACCATATCAGTGAGCTCTGGGTGTAACTGAGAGACCCTGCTTCAGTGAGTAAGTTGGAAGAATGAGCAAGAATGATTACATCAGCTTCAGATCTCGACATGCACATGCATGTACACATACACACACTTACATATTATGTGTACACACATGAGTGTGCCCACAAAAGTGTGCAACAGTCACACACACAAACATAAAAAAGACCAAGAAAAAACAACTTTTTGAGACAGAGATTATGCAGTTCAGGTTGGCTTTGGATTTGTTATGTAGCTCAAGACAACCCTGAACTTGGTCCTCCTGCCTTCCCTTTGCAAGTGCTGGGATTCCAGGCCAGTGGTACCAAACCCAGCTGAAACCGAGGAATTCTTCCAGCTCCATCTACCCATGCTCAGAGATACCAACACACTCCTGCCCAGAGGTGCTCACTTCAGGTGTCAACCAGAGTCTCCCTGAGAGCCACGAACAGCTTCCCCACAGGATCGCCAGGGTCAAACAGAGTCGCTCTTAGTAGTTCCTCCCCCAACCCCTTAGAAGGAAAGCGGAGCCAGAACCTAGGGAGAGGACGTTTTATTGAGATTTTGCTACATAAATACCTACAGAAAGCTGAGGAAACGGATTGCTGAAGGAGCAGCTACTGTCTTCCTCTGCAGAGTCACTAAGGAACCCATGGGAAACGGGAGGGAGACGGTGCCCCCACACTAGGTGGGTGGCAGGATGGAGGAAGGAGCGAGGGAGGGAAGGATAGGGGAGAGATGTGTGAGCAAATGTCACAGGGAGGGACAGGGGAAGATCAATGAGGTCACAATGCTGTGGAGTCACTGGGTCAGAGCCTGTATCACATCCTTCACCAGCATGGTGCCAATCACCATCTTCTCACTGTTGACAGTCAGCTGGGCAGGTCCAGCTGGCCGGGCATCCAGAGTCAGCAGGACCAAGCTCCCACTAGTCAGTGTCCTCCCTGCAAACCTGAGGTGGGAGCAGAGGAAGGGGTGGGCGCAGAGCTGCCGAGGGTGACTGCTTGGAGGGGGCTCAGCCCTGGGGCTTGGGGCCCTCCTTCAAGCCAGACCCCAGCAGAGCCCATCTCTGCCCCTCTACTAGTACCTGTACTCATCAGATGTTCCACAAGGAACTCGACCCAGGTTGGCAGTGGCTGTCACTTTCTGCACCACCGTGTGGTCACTCCGACAGGTGTCTGGCAGTGTAAGCTTCTCTGTGATCTCGTTCATGCCTGTCAGCTTTCCTAGGGGTAGAGGCCATGATGAGGGCAGAGGCTGTGGTGGACACAGGCTGGCACCTGCACCAGCTAGCTGAACATTCTCAAGTTCTCCCAGGCTCGGCAGGTCAGGATCACCCTCGTCGGCCTTCTGTTTGGCTTCTCTCCTTCCTGTGAAGCTTCCCTATTCTCTTTTTTCAGGAAGCCGACACACTTGATATTTCTCTCACTCCCTCCATTCTTGGCCAGTAACATCATCATGCCACTGTACATCACTGATCATGCTCAAGTCTACCCAGTTCTGGGAACGCCTTTCTGGGAGGGAGAGCGTTCCTCATGTTGGTGCCCTGCTCTCTCCCTATTCACAGCCAAGGTCCTCCAAAAAGGATTCCAAAATCTCCCTCCAGCCACTGCAACTTTCTTGTCCCTCTTTAGGAACCTGCTCTTCCTGAGGTCGGCATGGACTCTGGCACGCCAAGTCTGGAAGTGCTTGGTCACCGCAGCCTGCAGGCACCCCTCAGCACCTTTCTGCCCTGTCATTTCCCTCTGCTCCCGCCCCCCCCCCCTTTCTCCTGTAGAAGGCAGGCTCTCCTCAAGATTCTGCCCTTGCTGCTCAACCCCTCAGCCATGCCGCCACTGCCTCTCTGTCAGGGTGATGTCACCCGCACTCACAGCTTCCATTTCCACCTCGACGCTTGTGACTCCAGCCTTCAGGTGTTTGCTAAGCACAGACCCGTATAGTCAATCACATCCTAACACCTCCCCACATGCACTGCAGAATGCCCTTCCCCCCAAACTAGCCAGGCTCTTCTCTTGCCTGCCTTGTTCTTTCTTCCAGATCAGGGGTTTGACAAATTTTAGACTGTAAGCCAAATGTAGTCCACTACCCAAATGGCTTGCAATTGTTTTGTTTTATTGCTTTTTTAAAGAAAAAAAGCATTGGGTGAAAATTCAAGAGAAGATGAGCATTTCTTGAAACTTGAAAATTAAGTAAAATTAAAATTTCCCAAACTTATAAATAATGTTATTAGAAACATAGTCACACTCATTCATTTAAGTATCCGCTGTGGCTGTTTTATTGGAGAGCAGCAGGGCTGTTAGTACAGCAGAGACCACGTGACTCTCAAAGCCGTAAACATTTGCTCTCTGACCCATCACAGTAAACAGTCACCACCTGCTCTAGGTGGAAGGGTGCTCATTTCCATGTCAAGCCTGGGATTCTGGAGTCAGACTATGGTCCGTCTCCTCTCCCTCTCAGGGCCGCTATTTGTCGCTTCCCCCTTCCCAGTCACTCTCTCTCCCATTCCAGCCCTTCATGCCTTTTGCCACGACTGTGATCCTGCCTCGCCATCTCTCATCAGATCTATTACAATGGCTTTATCACTAGCCATAGTATTTACCCCACACCCCAAAAATTGAGGCCAGAGCTGTGGGAAGCCCTGTGTCTCCCCTGACGTACAACTACCCTTCTTCCCACGGCAGGCTCCTCCATTCTTAACTGTGCTATCAGGCTGTTCTTTCTGAAGCAGGGGACAGAGCCTTTCTCCTGCTTCCCTGAATCCTCCACTGCCAGAAAATGAGCCCCAGTAACTTCTGGACCCCCTTCTCACTCTGGAATCCTAGGAGCAAATGCCTTTAGCATAGCGTTCAGGGCTCCTCGGACCCGGACAAACATTCCACTTCCAGTTTTGTTCTTAATGCTCCCTGTGATAGGGACTCCGTTGTCCCAAACAGAACTGCTCCCAACACCTTCCACCATACCTCTGCATGTACTGTGTCCCCAACTGGAGTGTGGGCCTGGGCTGTGTGCAAATGTTCTCACGCCTCACCACATGCCTCAGTCTTTGTGAAGACTTGTCAGAGGCATAAGCTACAGGGCCTCTCTGTCTAAGGGACTGACGCTCCTCCCACACGGCTGTACAATCAACCACAGGGAGCACTCACCCTGCTCCTTCTTGAACTCATTCTCACTCATGAACACAGGGGCCATCAGCTCCCCAACAGGTGGCTGAATGGAGACATAGAACTGCCGGGTTTGGGTGCTGGGAAAAGCAAAGGAAACAGGAGCAGACATGAGGCCAGCGTCCACTCCCCTCATTCCCATCTTACCTTGAGGCGGGGCCTAGAGACAGAAGATGAGGTAAGACCTAGGGCAGGAATGGCAGCCAGACCCCTAGAACTCCATGTAGCCCCACCTACCACTCTCTCCAGCTCTGGTTCTCCCAGACCCTGCTCTCTCCAGCCCACTCCCTCACCAGTATGTGGGTTGGGTACATACCACAGCTGGAAGTTGGCTGCCTGGGTTGAATCACAGAAGTTAATGCCCATCACAGCAGTGGTGGATTCTCCGGGTGCCAGGGACTCTGGAAGTAAGGAAAGCAATGAGGGGGGACAGGAAAGGCCACGATTGTCCTGGAACCTAGTGTGGCTCCAGGCTCCTTTATCAGAGCAGACTAGCCCTCTGTGGATTCCTGGCTTTCTGAGCCCCTGGAGACTGTCACTGGCTTCCTTTTGAAGCCTAAGTACCTTTCCCTCACCCACTCTCAAATCTGCTCAGTGACATCATGCCCTACTATGAACTTGCTTATCTCCTAATCCATCTTGTCTACCATGGTGTGGGTCATATGAGACACCACCTCTGTTTCCCCATAGCAGGGCATCTGGCTTGACCCTAAGAGGGTATCAGCAACCACAGAAAGACTGAGTCTGCCTGGGGACCTCCTCCTCTACCCCGCCCATGGCCCTCTGTACCAATTTCAGGGAATTCTTGGATGCTGATGCCAGCAGGCAGCTTGGGAGTGCCCACATGCAGCCCCTTGATGGGCGTCTCCGAGTTGTTGGAGAAGTAGATGTGCACGGACACCATGTGGGGATCCCCAGGGAAAGGCTGCCGGCTGAAGGCATAGTCTACGGCCAGGCCCTCTCCAGCGACCCGGTGCAGAAGCTCCTGCCTCCCAGCGCTGGACACTGGGCTCAGCAGCTACAGGGAAGAAGATGGGAGTGCAGAAGTCAGGCAAAGGATAGCCGGTCCCCACCTTGTCTCACCTAGGGCCATCCTGAAAAACTTAGATTTAGTGGTATCCCAATCGTCACGCCCATCTCCTACCACACAGGCCCACACCACAGGATGCAGCATGAAGTTGAGTCCTTCCCCGACTCACCGAAGGCACCAGAGAGGAGTCTGTGAGTGTCAGGCCCTCCAGGTCAGCAGCCAGACTGGTCGACACAACCATGGGAGGAGACACAGGCTGGACACTAGGAGGGGTAACTGGGAGGGGAGGGGCAGAAAGAAAGGTGATCAATGAGGAAGAGGAAATTGTCTTGGGTTGAAAGGAGCCCAGGGCTCAAGGAACAAAATTCAGCACTTTGGACAGCGAGAGACACACCTTAGCCTAGGAACTAGGTTGACCCAGGACAGACAGGACCTCAGGACCCTGGTCTAGAGCTCCCAGAGTGCCTCCTAAGTCACACCGGGCTGCCTCCCCCCATGCCTTCTACCACCCAAACTCACAGTCCTCCAGGTCAAGCAGGGAAATCTCCTTGGCTACAGGGGCACTCTTGCTGCTGGGAGGCTGAAAGAGAAAAGAGGGGGTGAGGCTGTGAGGAAGAGGAGCACCCTGGCCTTCCCTGGGATGGTGGGAGACATCACAGTCTGCTCTGAAGGGTGGGGAGATGGGGGGGAAGGTAGGGTGGGAAGGACGCTCTTACTGTTTTCTTCCTCCAGGAGGCAGGCTCAGCCTGCTCCTCCTCCTCCTCCTCCTCCTCCGACTCTGACGTCACCTCAGACTCTGAGGAGCTGCTGCTGGACTCACTGCCCTCCTCCGATGATGAGCCCTCCCTGTGCCCCTCCGGCACCTTCTTCTTCTTCTTCTTCTTCGCCTTCTTCTTCTCACCTTCCTCCTCACTCTGTTCGCTAAAGGGGGGTGGAAGTGTGGGGCTAGGGTCCCGCCTGCACACCCTCCCTGTCTCCTAAAACAGGGGAAGCCCTGAAAAGTGGAGGTGGGAGTGGAGACCCTGGGACAGCCGAGCCTGTTTCTGCTTCTTATACCTGGCCCCAGAAGAGCTTTAACTTAGCTGGTGCCATCTCGGGCTCCGGGCCCCTGGTTACCTCTCTGCTGCTCTCATGAGGTCGTTAAGACCTCCTAGACTCTGGCAGCCAGGCAGAGCAACCATCACAGGAGATGGAACAGTGGGTGTGCAGGCCCCCAGCACCTCTTGGGGAGCTCAGGTCCTCCTAGGGACCTGGATGTTTCTTTTCCGGACTAGATCCCCAAGCCTCCCCGCTTACCTCCCGCTGCCCCCTCCTCTCTCTTCATCCTCGTCTTCATTGTCCGAGTCACTGCTGGACTCCCCGGAGCTGCCCTCGCTGCTGCTCTTACTCTGGGACTCACTCTCAGATTCAGGCTCTATGGAGGAAACGTGTCAGGCCTCCCCGCCGCCGCCGCATGTGAAACCCCCACCACCAGTAAGGAGGCCCTCCCCACTGGATGTAGAGGCCTTTCCGGGTCTGTGGAAGCTCCAGACTCAGAACTGAAGCTTCAACTCCATCTGACCTGCCCCAACCCTCGACGCCACCCTTGACTTCAAAAACATGGAAGGATCCACACAAAAAAGCGTCACTTGCCCAGCACACACATCTGAGAACGGACTGCTGGGTTCACGCAGGCTGTGACTCATAAGCTAGTGCATGTCCTTGATCTACACGCATGTAGAGCATGCGCCGTCTCACACACACAGGCATGCACATGGGCAAGACATCACAGTCTCTTCTGAATGGCAGGAAGCATTATCCCTCTGCTCACCGCTGTCTGCAGACTCGGTGGGGCCAGATTCTCCCTCGGAGTCAGAGTAGAAAGGCTTTTCTTTCTCCTTCCTCTTCTCCCGATTTGAGCACTTGGTCCATTCAGGTACCTGAAGATGTCATGAGTAGAGGTCAGTTCCTCATGGTTGGAGGAGGGGGAAGGAAAGTACATGCGCTTTGCACCCATCACAACATCTCTCCTTGGTTCCCTACTCAGGCCTGACCCCAAAAGAGAAGATGGAGATGTACAGTCCACAGGGAGAGAGTAAATGGTTCATAACCATGACAGCACCCAGCTGTGGAGAAAAGGCCTAGGGCACAGCACACAGGGAGAGAGAAGGAGGAGAGTACACGGCACACAGAGGGGACCTCAGTGTATTCGCCCAACAGGCCCACGTGGGTCTCAATAAGGGAGAAGTCTTCTTCCTGTATGTGGGGAGGGCATCAGGAGGACTGGACAGTACTGCCAGGGCTCCCTGCTGCTGTCCCTTTCCCAAAACACATGCACGCACGCACGCACACACACACACACACACACACACACACACACACACACGTGCCAAAGCTACTGACCTCTACATTGCGCACGGATGGGTCTGGGGCTTCCTCTGGCCAGTCTGGGAGCTCCTGGTAGCCCGTAGCCTTTGCATTGAGCAGATGGGACAGTGATCCCAGTTGGAAATGGTCACGATCTGAAGACAGGTTTACAAGTTAGGCCAGCAGTGGCAGTGAACAATGCTTGAGGCAGGGGTATTTGTTCCCTGGGTAGGACTGGGTGCTGATTCTAGTGGGGATTCCCAAGCTGGGCAGGGAAACTTTTGGATACACCCCTGTGACTCCTGTACCCGACTACACACAGGCCAACGTGCTAAGAGATAAAGCTTTCTAGTCAGCCCAGGACAGAAGCTAAAGAATGTGGACAAAGTGCTAAGGGAGAAGGCTCCAGGGTCAGAGATGCTGCTGGCCTGGCTGCTCAGGTATCTATGGGAAGCCCAAAGTGTGAATGCGGCTCCCCTCCTGTGCACAGCCAGGCTAGAAGGCTAACATGGGACAAGGTGAAGAAGAGGCTGGCCAGGCTAGCCATGGGGGAGGAGACAGGTCTGGTGGGTCTCTGTATTCACGGAAAGGGATAAGCAGTCAAATCAGGAGAGAGTTAGGGTCACAGCGGAGAGATGGTGTAGGATAGTAACACGGAGACGTGAATGAGATGGCTTCAGGGCTGTCCAACATCCCGGGAGATTACATCACTGTCTTACCTCAACTCCTGAGACCCAGGGGAGGAAAAAAAGTGCAGAAGTACCAGGAAAACTGGGCTCTGTGCAGGAAGCATCTTTCCTGGGTAGGCCCTGGCTTTGGTTCCTAAGGCTAATGAGGCAGCTGAAGCAACCCCCGACCCCAGGTCACGACTATGAGCAGAGGCGGAGAGCCTGGAGACTAGGGTGTGGGCTGATCTCAAGAGACTGCACTTAGTGTTGGCGACTGCATCCTCAGGATTGTTATAATATGCCCTCTCCTTTGCTGTTCTGCTACCTGCCTTCCCGGGTCCTTGGTATTTAACATCTTAGTATAGAATCCCAAGCCCAAAGCCTGCTCAGGAGGGAGGTAGGAGAAGAGCCTAAGAAAGGGGGAGAAAGCAACAGTCCCATGTGACAGGGAGAGCAGACACTCAGGTGAGGCGGAAACGGATGTGGCTGTGGTGGAGACAGCAGGGAGAACAGCTAACCAGTTCTACACACAAGAGCTTGGTGCCCGGCGAAGGCTGTGGCCTTGGGGGAAGGCCTGGGCCCTGGGCCTAGCCACTTCCTGCCCTCTCTCCCTTGAGGGTTACCCTGGTTCCTGCTCCCACCTTTGAAGGATGACTCCAAGACGGGGGCTGGCTTAGGGGCCAGGAAGAGTTTCTTGGCATGGCGGCTGAGGGCTCCACCCTGCTCTGAAGGAACGATGAGCTGCCGGGTGAAGCGGGCACGATCTCGGATATCATAGTTCTGGTCATACTTGGCCAGACTCAGCACGTACTGGGTCAGGAGCTTGGTCTGAGGAGAGAAGAGAAGGTGACTCAGCAGCCAACAGAGGGTGGGGACCCAGGAGACTTGGAACCAGCTTTGTTTAGCCAACACATCCAAGGAGAGATTCTCTCTTGCTTATGTACATCATCCAAGTTTCCTCCCCACCTGCCCTGGTTCCAGGCTCTACATTTCAGCTTTCTGGCTCTGACTTCTTCCCCCAACTGTCACAAATGCCTTGGGCCAACAAATGAGGTGGCCCTCCCTCTTGGTCCTGCATTCTATTCTTCCTCTCATTTCTGGTCCCTAGTGATCCGGGCCAGCCAACCTCTTCACTCTGGCACAACAAGGTTATTAAAAGGGCAGAACACTGTGCTCCATCTTGTGTTTTCCAGGCTCCACCACCCCTAGAGTATGAAGACAATAAGGGGAGAGCTAAACAAGGGGTTCTTCAACAGAACTATCAACACACAGAGCAGATCCTGAGCAGCCTCGGGGGTCTCAGAGATTCCAGTCTGTCCCCTAGAAGATTCCAACAAGATCAAAACAAAATGGCTCTGCCTCTGAGATTTGCTGAGGTCATGTGGAGTCCACAGTCTGCAGCTGTGTCTGAGGACCAAAAGTCTGAGATACTGTCTCAATCTTGACCTAGTCTAAGCTGCCTTCACATGATGACAGTGGTGGCCACTATCATTTTGAAGGACTTTCTGGAGCTAAGACCTGGGTCAGGCGTTCCCCACTCTCCTGTCATCTCTACAATCCTTCTGAGTGGCAGGTGCTACTGCCTCACTTCAAAGAGAAGTACCATCAGGAAGTGGCTTCTTCAAGGTTGGGGAGCCCATAGTCATGGCACCCAGGTCTGGATCAGAAGCCCATCTGTCCCCTCCCCATCATTGCCTATGCCTTTGTGTCTCTTTCCTGTGACCAAGATCAAAACCACCGAATAGCTAACCCTAGAGTATGTCCAGGCTATAGGCAATAGCAAGACAGAACCTAAGGATGACTCTGGGATTCTGAAGATTTGTGATGATATACTAGCACATCCAACCTTAGACATGACTAGTTTGCTAACCCCTGCTGGCCATCAAGTAGATATCCAGGAGGCGCAGAGATTTCCAGGTGCTGGCCCAGAATCAGAGCTGCTGTTGTGATAGACCTGCCCTATATCACTTTAGGGACCCCTGTGTCTCCTACACTATGTCTTCCATGGACTCTGATGCCTTCCGCTCAGTTCAGTCCCTTCCAATACAGCACCATCCATGATTCCAGCCCCAGACTCTCCTAGTGCAATGGACTCAGAACACGAACACAGGATGCCACTGACCATCTGACCAGCAAAAATTGGTAGACACCCTTGTCAACATGTCATTAAGATGCAGCAGCACATCTGTCCCCTCTCCTAGTTTAGGACAGCATCTTCTTCCATAGGCTGCGTAGGTGGCCGATAACAGACCGCCTCCTCCCTTGCCTTATTCTAGAAAGAATACTTAAGGACTAGATCCATCTGTCCACAGTCCTAATCCCATGTCAACAATCAAGATAAGGGGCTGGTCCATGCACTGCCACACTGCAAGACTGTAATAATTCACCACCTTTGCTCACTCTAAAGAACCATTCCTCACACAATGTCCAAGCTATTCCCTAGAACCCCACCTCACCTAGCCACAATGTACTAAAAATTGTAGGCTGTTATGGTTGGAGAAATGGCTCAGAGGTTAAGAGCATTGGCTGCTTTTCCAGAGGATCTGGGTTCAATTCTCAGCACCTACATGCTAGCTCACAACCATTTCTAACTCAAGTTCCAGGGGATGTGGTGCCCTCTTCTGACTTCCATGGACTCCTGCCTGTATATGGTGTGCATAAAAATATACATGCATACACATAGGCACACACATATGCACCCACACATTTTATGTGCCTATACATATATAGGCACATAAATACATATATTTTTTTAGACTAGGCTGTTCTAGAGCACCTATGAGCCAAGTGTTAGTTCCAAAAACTCCTATTGACCAAGGGGTCCAGCTGCCAGGGAAGAACACTATGGGACACTCTCAATAACCTGTGTCAACATTCACACTAACTTGCACCCAAGCTGACTATTCAAAAAAAAGTTAAAATACAATATCTCCTTAATACTACATAAATTCTAGACTCTAGACTTTAACATCCATCCCTGCTTTCTAGTGTTTGTACTTTGTGTAATCCCCTTGGCCTTGGTGTGATCAAGGCCTGAGACTCTGGAATGTGGTAAAGGTTATGGGAGTAGAGGTCTGTCTTGCTAGTACAAAGGCTCTATAGACTTTGTCCTTCATGGCTTAGAAAAATTAAATGGCCACATATGGAAAGAACTAAAGACAGCCTCTAAAATTTGAGAGTAGTCTATAGCTGACAGCCAGCAAGAAGTCATGGCCCTGGCTCTGTAGCCACAAGCAATGTGTGAGCTGGGATGTGAACCTGACATTGTGTGAGCTGGGATGTGAACCTGTCATTGTGTGAGCTGGGATGTGAATCTGACATTGTGTGAGCTAGGAAGTGAACCTGTCATTGTGTGAACTGGGATATGAACCTGTCCTCAGCATAGCCTCCAGGTGGAAAACCAGCCTTGGCCTATACTTCCAAGACAGTTTTACATAAACCCAACTGAGTCATACCAGGTTCTTGACCCATAAAAACGGAAAGAAAATATTTGTGTTATCTTAAGCCACTAAGTTGATAGTAATTTATTATGAAGCTATGGAAAGCTAAAGGATTAAAACGTGACACCTCAATGCCTGTACCTAAAGGCTCAGGGAACATCTAGAAAAGATGATGGATGGATAGAGGAATGCACACATGCACATGTAGTTTGCAGAGATGACTATTCACAGTCCCAGCATTTGGTGGTCCTGCCTCCCTTGCTTGAGTCCCTGGGGCTAACACTAGCCACTGTGAATCAAAGAAGCCAGTAAAGAAGTCAATTGTCACTTGGGTGTGGTGGCTGCACTCAGAAGGCAGAGGCAGGAGGATTTCTGTGATTTTGAGACCAGCCTCGTTTACAAAGTGAGTTCCAGGACAGCTAGGACTGTTACACAGAGAAACTCCGTCTTGAAAAAAACAAAACAAAACAAAACAAAACAAAAAAACAAGTAGAAGGAAAAAAAGAGGAAGAGAAAAAGTCAGTTGTTACCACTCTCCATGACCGTGACACCTGCCATGTGGACAGGCCCAAGCATATAAAACACAGCAGCCTCAGGACCCTGGCATGTCATCCTCCCCACTCCTTGAGCCTTGATCACACCCTTTGCTTGGTTTGCTTCCTTCAGGTGTTGGGAATTGAACCCAGAGGACCAGAGCTCCGTGCATGTTAAGCAGTGCTCCATCACTGAGCCTCATTCCCCCAAGTGCTCCTCCAGCCTGCTCCTTCCCCCCTTCCAAACGAGACAGCTCACACACATTTGCTTCCCCATGCTGCTCGCTCTCTCCTGGCTGATTCCCCACAACACTGATATGCATAGACCAGTACTTTGCTGCCTCTACATGTAGTTACTGCCCTCCTATCTGACTCCTGACAAGTCCTGACACTTGGTGGCCCAGCCTACCCCAACTTGGGTCCCTGGACTCATGCCAAGCACTATGAATCAAAGGAATCAGTAAAGATCATAAGACTGCCACAGGATAGCAAAAGAGCCATCTTTCGGGCACACTGCAGTCTCAGGCTATAGCTTTACTGCAGACCTGGTATGTTCATCCAGATATTTTGCCTCAAGGATCTACAAACCTTTTCTGTAAAGGGCTAGAGAGTTTTAGCTTTTATAGGCCATGCATACTGTTTCAAAGTAGTCAACTCTACCACTGTAGCACAAATACACCCATATGTAATATGTAAATGAACATGCTCCCATTGAAATAGTTGTAAAAACCAGCTGCAGGTCAGGTTGCCAATAGGCAGTGTTGCTGAACTCTCCTCTTGTTTGGAATCTCCAGCTCCTTGAAAAGTTCTGCACATTCTGCCTTACTCTCAGAATTCACTAGCACCATCTCAGGGAATACTGGATAGCCAAAGGCTCTGAGCCCCGATATTCAGCTTCCTTGAACCGCAGCCTTGACTATAGTATCTCTCATAATCTTTTACCTTTCAAAAGGGACTGGTTGCCAACACCACCCACGCTGGCACCGAGAGGTCAGACATCACCAAGCTTTGGGAAGAAGCACAGCCCAAGTCCCCTGGAATACATGTGCTCCCATCAATGCCCATCACTGCCAGCCCCTCCCTTAGCTCAATCAGCAGGAGCACTTCACAGCCCCTGTTCCACAGATGACAGATAAGGACTCTAACTAACATCAAGACCTGAACACTCACAGCCTCACAAGAGACTCTCTTCAATGGTGACTCCACCAGAGTCTCAGGAATAGCAATGGACACTGGGGTGGCACTGGTCACTCGGCAAGACTAGTTACGGTGTCCTAATATGCCTTTTTATAAGAGTCCATGCCCGCTGGGGAGAGTCAAAAGAATGCTTCCTGGGGCAGCTCTTGGGGTCCAGAGAAAGCTGCTGGGGACGTCTCTCACTCCTTACCTGCTTGGAGTTGGTCAGGTAAAGCTTGGCTGCCAGGTTGATGACCTGCAGCTTCACGATGTCTTCCTCTGCTGTGAACGACTTGGCCATTTTTCTCAGGACATCAGGTGCAATCTTGGGGACATGCTCGCAGTACTCTCCAATAAGCCAGAGGATGCTGGCTCGTGCCATGGGCACCTGTGGGTATGGACAGGCATTAGGACTAGAGGAAACAGGTTGATGGGGTGGGATGAACAGGCAAGGAAGGGCTGCCATCTGTGCTGGCCTACTGTCGTATGGGTGTCTGAGGGTGGGGCAGAGGGTAGAACAGGTTCGAAGGTGGGGCTTTCATAAACAGCACCCCCTATTCCATATGGTTTCATTACCATGGGTAAAGCTACCAAGACCTGAAGTCAACCATGGGTTTCTAGATTTATTTCTGTATTGCCATGTCAGTATTCCTGAATCTCCAGTAACGGAATTAGGGATTCAGTAAAACAGAAAAACAAAGGATTACTTAATCAGCCAACCTTGCTGAGAGCTTTAGTGGGAAATAGAGTGGCGCCCCCAAGCACTGGGACTGGGGCCTGTCCCTAGTGCATGAGTCAGCTTTTTGGAATCTAGTGCCTATGGTGAGACACTCTGCACAGCCTTGGTGCAGGGAGGAGGGGCTTGGACCTGCCTCAACTGAATGTACCAGACTCTGCTGACTCCCCATGGGAGACTTTGCCTTGGAGGAGGTGGGAATGGGGGGGGTTGGGGTGGTAGGCTGGGGGTGGGAGGAGGGAAGAAAGGGGAATCTGTGGTTGATATGTAAAATGAATAGAAAATCTCTTAATAAAAAAGAAAGGAAAAGAAAATAGAGTGGCGGTGAATGCTGAAGAGCTCTGTGGGGGAGCCCCTTAGGGACAATCTTAGACAACAAGGTCACACAGTCCAATCACTCTCCTTCTACCTGAAGAACTTCCAATGCCCATTTGGAAGTTGATTTGGAAGAAGCTAAAGCATTTGGTTACAGGGTCTGAAAGTCATGGACAGGGCTAGAAAGACGGCTCGGAAGTTAAGAGCACTTGATGATCTTGCAGAGGACCCAAGCTCAGTTCCCAACCTGTAACTCTAGCTCCAGGGAATCTGAAGCCTCTGGCCTCTGCAGACACTGGCACTCACGTGCACATACCCATCACACACACACACACACACACACAATTTAAAGCAAAATAAATCTTTAAAAAGAAATCATGGGGACAATGTTGGGGCAGGCTGGGAACACAGGGTTGCTCCCTCACCTGGATGTTGTCTGTGAGCTTTGCCAAGTGTTTGATGATCTCTCCGTGCTGTGCGGGCTGCATCTGCAGCAGCTTCTTAATGACCACCACCGACTCTGCGACCACAAGCTCTACGGAATGAGAATGAGAACATCCAGAACAGTCGGATGGCCACACCAAGGTGGACAGGCACCCCTGCAACGCCCTTGGTCGTCCTCTTCCTCAGCCCCCTGCACTTTTCAAGCAGCCCTTCAGCGACAGTAACACCTGGGCGCTAACTGAAGCAGATGTACATTGTAACTAGATACAGAAAGGGATACGCACTGGCCAGCAGGGTCAGACATGCATGCACGCATACACCATCAAGGATGAACACTTCTCCAGGCAAACACTGACCATCTCGGTTGGACAGAAGCTGCACCAAGCCATTGAGGCAGGTGTCACGGACTCGGCCTATGTTCGTTGCACATCGTCCAATGGCCTGGATCGTGGCTGCCACAAAGTCTTTGTCCATGCTTCGAATGTAGGTCTGTGGGACATCACGACATAGTAACATCCAGTAAGTAGTGACCTCACAGTGAAGGGCTTGAGGGTGACCTTCAAGTAAACTAAGAATATGACCCCCCTCATTTTATAATTCATCA